>CAUYSK010091033.1:0-106335 GCA_963575035.1 Avahi laniger | reverse complement strand
ACAATGGAATATTACTCAATCATAAGAAACGACAGTGATCTAGAACCTCTTATACTTTCCTGGATTAAACTTAAGCCCAGTATCCAAAGTGAGGTACCATAAGAGCAGAAGAATGGGCTCCACTTGTACTCGCCATCAAATTGGTACTAACTGATCAACACTAGGGTGCTCACGTGGCAGAAATACTCTCCAGGGATTAGGGGGATGGGGGGTAAACCCGCAACTAAAGGACACAGGAGCATTGTAGGGCGGAAGAGCAAGCCTCTAACCCTCGCTTGGGTGAGGCAAAGACATAAAGTGTAACCATAATGTTTGTACCCACACAGCACCCTGAAATAAAAAAAAAGAAAGAAAGAAAGTTAAAGATCTTACTTCCAGGTAGTATAAAAAAAAAAAAAGATTAGCCTATTTGGAACAGAACAGAAGGCAGCAGTCAAAATGGTGTTGTCAGTAGTTAAAGGAGCCGTCACTTTGTGGACCCCTGCTTTCAGTGGTGCGTGTGTGCCGGGTTGAATACAAAGTGTATTTCATACTGTGGGTCCTGGGCAGAAAGTTTTAAAAGCCCCACAGGACAGGGTCCAAACACTCCTCAGACCAGCTCGCGGGAGTCCCAGGGACACGGCCCAATCCTGAGTGTGACTCTCACGTCCGAGAAAGAGAACGATGAAGACACACTGTGGTCCATCCTGCAGTGGAACGCTGTTCAGCCTCGAGAAGAAATGAAGCCACACCGGCTGCAACGGGTGGACCTCGAGGACCTTGTTCTCAGGGACAAGAGCCAGACACGGGGCCACGTGCCGTACGATCCCACTTTGGTGAAATGTCCAGAACAGGCAAATGCACAGACACGGAAGGAGATTGGCGGCTGCCTGGGGCTGGGGGACGGGGAGGGACTGCCCACGGGCTCGAGGGTCTCTTGGGGGCTGATGGAAACGTTCTGGAATTGGACAGGGGTGGCCGTTGCAGAACTGTGAATATACCAAAAAACGCTGAATTCTGTGCTTCAAAAGATGTTTCTGGTAGATGAGCTACATCTCAATAAAGCCCCCGAAGGAAATGACACAGGAGAACCAGGCAGCTCACGGAGGGCACCCCTCCCACTGCAGCCTCCCCGCTGTGGGGGCGGGTCAGGCCGTGGCTCCTACCAGCGTCCAGAGCACGGGGAAGACGCGGGGGGCGCGCACGATGAGCAGCCGGCCCAGCGTCTCGGGGTAGTTGTCCTGCACCACCTCGATCGTGCGCAGCAGCGCCTTCACGCCCGGCCGCCACAGGTGCCGCATGTTCAGGCCCTCCAGGTCCAGCAGGCAGGTCCAGGAGCTGCGGCAGAGACGGTCCCCGCTCCACCTGGCCCTGCCACCTCCCAGGGCCCCCAGCACCCGCCCCGGGGATGGACAGGGAGGCTCAGTGAGCCACGGCCGGGAGCGGACGGGGCCACAGGACACTCGTGGATCAGAGGTTCAGAGCGTGGACTCCCAGGCCCAGCACCTGAACTCGAGTCTCCCCTGCTACCCCGAGAGCTGCGTGACTGGGCCACCAACCTAACCTTCCGCCTCAGGACAGTGGCGAGGTCAGTAACAGACCCTACCTCGAACGTCTGTTGCTGGGGTTAGGTGAGATGTGCATGGAAAGGTCTCTGCAAGGACGGCACACAGCAGGCACTCAATTAAAGCTAGTTATTACAGTTAATTGATGAAAAGGCGCTAAGTGCTAAATACAGCATGGGAACTAAGAGCATCTACTCCACAGCCAGATGGCCCAGGTTCAAATCCCAGCCCTGCCACTCGCTGTGTGGCCTTGGCCAAGTTATTGACCTCTCTGTGCCTCCATTTCACTACTATTAATTCATTAGGAAAATGACCGTGTTATGCAGTGGCTGGTCGCTGGGAGCCTATACATCCCAGATTTGTTCCCTCAAACCTGCACACACCTCTGCAAGGAGTCCCTATGTGACACCCCCTCATCTGAACCATCTGGAGTGAATTCTTCTTCCAGCCACGACCTTGACTGATCGATCCCCACCCCACCACGTCTCCTTAGGAAATCTGCAGACGGCAAAGGAACTTAATTTTCACCAAGATCAGGATATTTTGGGATAAAAAGCTTAAGCATCAGGTCCTGACCATCCCTGTCTCTTTGGGCTGCTGGGAGGATGAAATGGATCAAGGTGCTTAGAAGAGCACCTGCTGCGTATACAGTAAGTACTATATGCGTGTTTGCATTCTTTTTAGCAGTTACTGTTTTTGATAATCCATTAAAAAGCCGCTTCACAGAAGAAGGAAGCTGCATCCCAGAGGGGTTCCCTGCCTTTGGGGTGACGCTCTGGGAAACTCAGGTCAGGGACAGAAATTGAGCGGAGGATGGTGGGTTGCGGGATAGGACCCCGGGGACGGAGTCAGGGCTGAACGTGGGGCAGGAGAGCTGGTCTCAAAGAGCAAAGTCGAGGAGGCTGTCGAGGGGCGGAGGGAAAGTCCTCAAGCCTGAAGCCAGACGGGACCAGGTTCCAATCCTGCTGTGCCGGGGCCACCACCGAGTCTGTCTCCCCGCCCATAAGGCACAGGTGAGGACCCTGATTGGAGCACCTGGCACGGTGCACGTGCGCAGTGCCCGTCAGCTGCCTGTTATTTAGGGGGGTTCTTGCCTGATGGGACGGCCAAACTGCTTTGTGTTCCCCTCACACCTCTTCTGTCCTTCCTCGTTGACGGAAAGAACCTGGAGGGAGACACGGAGCTGCCAAAGCTCCACCTCGCTGCTCGGCCGGCAGCAGCCCTCCCCAGGCCCGGGCGCGGCCAGGGGTGCAGGCCACGGGGCTCCCGACTCACGTGCCGCAGCAGTGCCTCCTCCCCCACCGCCTTCATCAAGCCCTTGGTGTCCATCTGGCCCAGGCGGAGAATGTAGAGGGGGCGGCCGTCTTCGTGGATGGGGCCAAAGAGAAGAGACCGTTATTTAGCGGACAGCTGACGGGGGGACAGGTCAGAGCCAGGGTGAGAGCTTCACCCCTCAGGCTGTAGCTCGCTCGGCCCGGCCAGTCCCTGCAGCCAGCAGCGCCATCACTCCCGCCCGCCCGGGGCGCGACAAGCACAGGTATTTTCTCCGTAAGGCGCATCCCACCTTCTCGCACTCAGGCACACTCGGCGACATTTCAGCACTATTCTTGGGGCCGTTTAAAACAGCAAAAGCACCAAGAAAAAGCACGAAAATGTTAAAATGTGGCACTAAAGAGGACGCTCGTTTGCAGTATGGGAGTTGAAACGAGGGGGCGGAGCGTCGCCCGCATGTCGCGTGACTCGACTTCTTCGCGACTCTGCACGTGTCTGGGAAGCATAGCGAGAGCTCCGTGTCACTCGGGGGTGACAAGTAGATTTTAGCAAGCAGGGGAGTTCGCAAATACGGAATTCATAAGCAACGGGGATCAACCGTGTGTCAAAAGGACCCACGCCAACTGAACCTTCAGCACAGCACTTACCCTAACCAACCCATGGGAATTTTTACATAAAAGATATTTAAAAAACACAATAGGCATTGGTGTCAGTGGCAGTTATTTAAAAATCTGGAAAAGATGTGTAGTGGGTGGAATAGTGCCCCCAAAAAACTCTCCCCACTGGAACTTTAAAATGGGACCCCACTTGGAAACAGCCTGAGCAGATGTGGTTAGTTGAGGCGCTCAAGACGAAATCACACTGAGGTTGAGCCCTAAATCCAAAGACCCGGTGACCTTGTGAGAACAGGAAAGGCACAGAGATACCCAGAGAAGAAAGACGTGACGACAGAGGCAGACACCGGAATGACGCTGCCACAGGCAAGGCACCCCCGGGCTACCGGAAGGTGGAAAAAGTGGGGAACAATTCTCCCCCCAGAGCCTTCTGAGCGAGGCTGACTCCTTGATTTCAGACTTCTGGCTTCCAGCACTGTGACAGAATAAATTTCTGTTGTTTTAAGCCACCAAGTTTGTGGCAACTTGGAAATACAATATACGCGCAGCCACTGCGAATGTGATTGCAATGACCTCGTCATGGCGGGCTAACCCTCGCCGCCCAGCAGAGAAGCGTCTCTTCCTCAAGCCCCGAAGTCTATTCCAGCTCTACCTCCTTCCAGATGCCCGGAGAGTCAAAAGGAAATATAATAAGGCGTTAGCGTGAAGCGGCAGTGCCCGGAGTGTGCTCTACCCTTGCAGCGCGGAGGCGGCGCACGCACCTGCGTCCTGGTAATGCCAGCCCCCCGCGTAGAACTCCTCCAGGAGCGCGGGGGGCCGCCAGGTCTGAAGGAGGAGGTCCACCTGCTGCTGCTTACGCCAGCTCAGGGACTGGCACAGCATTTCCCGGGCCTTGTCCAGGTGGAAGTCACGGGCCCGCAGGAACCGAAGGATGTGCTCGTCTTTGGGGATCTGAGAGACGGAGAAGGAAAAAGTCCGCAGCAGGGCGTTCCCTGACCCCGCAGACCAGCCGCAGACAACGAGCCTCCTGTACCTCATCTGCAAAACGTTTCGCTGGGAACAGGGCCGCATTCTCCCCAACCACAAAGCAGAGACAGCCAAGGGGTGGGCAGTAGTGAGCATCTGTGCATTGTGGCCGCCTCACATCCCTCCCTGCTTGTGCCAGGAATGGCGTCTTTCTTTTGGGGAACGGCTCCACCCCGCGCCCCGACGTGCTCATCTTGCAAAACTAGCCCCGCGAAGAGCTGCCCTTTCTGGAGCGCACACTCTGAGCTGGACGACACATACTTATCTCATTCTCACCGTTTCTCCTCTCCCTCCCCCATCCCCCCACCGGGCCTGAGGCTGAGTACCTGCCACCAACCAGATGTGATCCAGGGGGCCCCAGCCCTGCACCCACCTTGCCTTTGTGGGTCTCCTGCAGCCAGCGCCGAAGCTGGATCAGGCAGCTCTCCTGCATGGGCGTGAGGCGGCCCAGGCACCTCTCTATGTAGTCCGCGTCCAGCTTGTCCCCTTGGAGGAGGAGCAGGGGTGGCATCGGGACCAGAGGAGATGCCACAGGCCTCCTAACCATGTGGCCCGCCCTTTCAGGAGCCCTCCCTGGCTCACTGGCTGCCGCAGCTCTGAAACATGGTTCCAAGCCAGGCTGTGGCCCCCTCCGCGGACTACAGCCTCAGGGACTCTGAAGGCGTTCATTTTTCCAGCCCAGTGCCAAGGTGGTTCTGAAAACTCACACCAGGCCAAACCTGGATCTCTCTGTGAGATGTGATTTTTCCTCTTTGACCCTCAAAAGTGAGAATAATTCCCACCCTCTGGGGTGTGCACAGGGTTAAAACTGGATTCAGGGTGTATGTATGGTTTGTATCCTAGTTTTTTCCCTTTAACATTATATTATGAACATTTTCCAGGTCAATTAAAGTCTGAACTGTGACAAAGGGCTAATTGCCTTAATATACAAAGAGCTCTTACAAACCAATAAGAAATCAATGGGCAAACAGGAAAATGGACAAAGGACAAGAACAGAGATTCAACTAAAAAAGGAAAACAGAGTCGCTAAGCATGAAAAAATAATGTTTGACCTTACTCATAATGAAAGAACTGATCACTATTCTACCAGTGATCACTCCTGCTGCTTTCTGAAGTGAAATGTTTAGGAAGACTCGTGGGGAGCTGGGATGGAGTCAGGAATAGGCAGTTACACACCTTCAGTGGGAACACTGATCAGCATAACCTCTTTGGAGGTCTAATTGGTAAATTCAACAACAAAGTTTTAGTTGTATATAACCCTCTACCCAGCAAGCCTACTTTTAAAATTCTATGCTATTAATATACTCCTACAAATTTTTTTAAAATCCTTTTACAAAAATGTACCACACTATTTGCATTTTTGAAAAACCGAAGCAACCTAAATTTCCATCAATAGAGGACTTGCTAAATAGACTAGTAATTAAACATTATCAATAAATAACAAATAAACCAGGTGTGGTGGCTCATACCTGTAGTCCCAGATACTCGGGAGACTGAAGCGGGAGGATTGCTTGAGCCCAGGAGTTCAAGTCCAGCCTGGGCAACATAGCAAGACCCAGTCTCTGAATAATAATAATAAATGTTTATTAATAAATAAGTTGTACTATAGAGTATCAAAAGAAGACATACTCATACAGAAAGTTGTTCAAGCAACATTAGTAAGTGACGAAAAGCAAAATATGAAATAGAATGTGCAACGTGTTCTCATTTGTTCAACGTAAAGCATGGTGTGCAAATGCGTGTGCACAGGTGTGTGAGTATATGTATTTACTATTACATTCGTATATAAGCCTTGATAGCTTCAGAGAATGTAAACACAGAACTACTGTAGCCTCCAGGGAGAGGAAAGGAATCTTAACTTCTTACTTCACATCTTCCAAGCAGTTGGAATGTTTTACCTACCATGATCATGCATTACTCATACAATTAAAAATAGTTGTAAAACCAGAGGAAAAGGCAGTGTCAAGGCACCAGAGATCAATTTCTGATCTAGAAAGAAACCAGCTCTGGCTCTTGGACCAGAATGGGGAGAGGGAGAGGCCGGGAGCAGAGGCAGGAAGCTGAGTCACTCCAAGACCCAGCCCCAGCCCCAAGAGGACCGAGGCGATCCGCCCCCACCCAAGGAGCAACACGGCCCGCAGCTGAGCGACCTCCGCTGCAGAGACCTACCATTCGAACTGACAGTCTCTGGAGCAGGGCCCGGGGCACTGCTGGGCCTGTCAGCCTCCAGGGAGCCAGGGTCCCGCTGCCCAACCCGGCCACAGGCGTCCTCCGGGCCCGGGGCCGGCGTCCAGCGGGGGATGTGCGAGGTGCCCTGGGAGGCGAGCTCGTTCAGGTAATGCTCTATCACCTCCTTCCCCTGGAAGCCAGAGAGACCGAGGAGAGCGGGGCTCGCCGCAACAGCCAGGAAACCCGCCCCACCTCGCCCTGGTTCCAGCCCTGACACGTGGCGACTGAGCAGTTGAAGTGGCCCGTCCGAATGGAGAGACCTCTGAGTGTCACTACCCACGATCTCCAAACGCAGTGCGAAACGACGAACGTGAAACAGCTCAGCGATGTGTTTTATATCGACGACATATTAGATAAAATCTATTATCGAAATTAATTTTGCCCGTTTCATTACATGAACAGGCCTTTACTCAGCAATGGATCTGAGGTCTTTAAAACAAATGTGACCATTTTAACCAGGAAAAAGCATCACAGAATGTCCCTCTTCTGTCCAGAGAATTCATTCACTACACACGCCTGGACATCTCAGGGTCGGAGGGGACAATGATGAGGGCGCCCCCATTACAGGGCAATGACTTTGTGCCCGCTATCTCATGTGATTTGGTCGTTACTAGAATACCCATTTTACAGATGGGAAGACTGAGGCCCTGGCAAGTTCTTGCTGGATGTCACTTGAGTTGCCAGGTGGCAGCGCGGGTCCTCCCTGGGACTAACTTACCCTCTTGATGTTGGCAGTGTACTGCTTCATGGCGATCTTCTCCAAGGCATTTTCAAAGCCAAAGAAGGACCGGATGTCCAGTGAGGCAGATTGCTCGAAGCAAGTCCAGTCTTCATTCTCGGGGTGGACCTGAAAGCCAGGCAGGGATGATGCTGGATGCCGGCATGGGGCCACCATGCCCCCTGCGGGGCTCTACCAAGCCTGAGACGGACAGGATGTGACGGCCTGGACAGCACTGTCGGGGACGGCAGCACCAGGCCCCCGCCCAGGGAACAGTGTGGGTCTGATAGCTGCACCCGCCCCTTAAATACTATATGTATGCACGGAAAATTACACTGATACATAAATGCGTATGTTTAGTAGATAAATAATATATACCAATATACATTTTAGATGTATATTTTTAATAGTTATATATTTATATAAAGATATATATATTACATATTCTTATATATCAGTAGATATTGGCAAAAAAAGACCTGCGGGCAGAAGCATTACCAGGAGTCTGTTAAATATGCAGATTCCTGGGCCCGCCCCAGTCACTCCTGACCAGCAGGTCCAGGGCAGCCGGGGAATCTGCTTTTCACGAGCAGCCTCGGTGCTGCTGGTGCGGCCGTCGGTGGGACTCACTCTGAGAACCCCACACCGCAAGGAGTGTGAAGGCAACTACTGCCCACGCCTCGCCGCAGATGGGAACACCCTGAGCCAGTTTCCAGGAGGACCCCAGAGGAGCAGGAGGCGTGGAATGAACCACTTCCAATGGCCCACAATTACCCACCCGACCAGGCAGGATAATCTGCTACTGTCCCCATTTTATGGATGTGAATGGTGTGGCCCAGGGAGGGGAAGCGACTTGCCCAGTGCCACTCAGCAAGGCAGTGGCAGAGCTCAGTTGTATCGGGCAAATGCCTTCCAGACTCCCGGCTCATCCCCCTCAGTCCTCACTGGTGCTGTTCCCGCCCCCAGAACTCTGTTCCCAGCCCTTCCAGGGCGGCTCCTCCCACCCTTGGGCTCTCAGCTCCAGTGGCACCTCCTAAGCAAGCACTGCTTCCACTCACCCCCGGTTCTATCTGCCAGAGCCCTTCCTAGCTCTGTGACAAATATGTACACATTCGTTTGCTTTTCTCCTGTGTCTCCCTGGGGAATGGCAGCTCCCTGAGGGCCGCGGTCAGGCAGATGGGTCCGCGGCTGGGTGCTGACACATGACAGGTGCTCAATCGGTATGTGCGGACAATCACCATGATCATTAGTTACGTTAAAAGTAACACCTGTATAGGCCTTAGTATGTGCCAGGCCCTGGCCTAAGGGGTTTGGATAGTATATTGTACTTCATTTGATCCTCGCCACAACCTGTGCCGTAGGTGCGATTATTAACCCCATTTTACAGATGAGGAAACTGAGGCAGTTTCCTGAAAGAAAGAAGGAAAGGAGAGAGAAATGGAGGAAGGGTGCCAGATTTAGCAGATAAAATACAGGATGCCAGTCACATTTGAATTCCGGATAAACAACCAATGGTGTATCTCCAAGAAATATCTGAGCAACAATTATACTAAACGTATCTGCTGTTTACCGGAGCTGCACAGGCGCGGGGCACCCTGCATGCTCCCTGACAAGGCCCCGGGCCGGACAGCGGGCCAGGGGGGTCCCTGCGGGGGTCCCGGCGCGGAGGGAGGGGTCCCGGGCTCACCGTGTAGCTGCAGTTCTCGCGGACCAGCACGCGGCTGGCGAAGGTCTCGTTGTGCGCTTCGATGAGGAGCGTCCTCTCCTTCCAGTTCAAGACGTTTCTCTGCACGAAGACCGCGTGCTCCACACCTGCGATCTGCGCGGGAGGGCGGGGGCGAGTCCGGGGGGCCACCCAGATGCCCCGGCCAGGGGCCACGGATCCCTCTCCCCGCTGCCCACCCAAGCCGGGCCCAAATCCCTGGGACCCTGCTCGGTTCCCCCCAGTCCCCTGGCCCTCGCCCCTCCCGCACCCGGGCTCCCGCCGCCCCCACCCGAACCCGCATTCGGACACGACTCTCACGCACCCCAGCACCCATCCCCAGCTCCTGCGCGCACCCCCGCGTCAGGCCCCTCCGCCGCCCGGCCCGCAGACCCCAGACCCCAGACCCCAGACCCCCGCCCGGCCCGCAGACCCCAGACCCCAGACCCCCGCCCAGTCCGCAGATCCCAGACCCCAGACCCCCGCCCGGCCCGCAGACCCCAGACCCCAGACCCCCGCCCGGCCCGCAGACCCCAGACCCCAGACCCCCGCCCGGCCCGCAGACCCCAGACCCCAGACCCCCGCCGGGCCCGCAGATCCCAGACCCCAGACCCCAGACCCCCGCCCGGCCCGCAGACCTTCCGCAGCAGCCGCGGGGCGTCCACGCGCAGCCGGCAGCTCCGCTCCACCACGTGCACCGCCCCGTCGGGGCTGCGGGACTCGCGCAAGACCTCGCTGCCCAGGAAGACGGGGATCTGCGGGCAGGTGGGGAAGCGCTTCTCGTAGGCCTGGGGGGCAGAGCCGGAGTGAGCGCAGGGCTGGAGCGACCAGAGGGTCCCGCCCGCACGACCTCCGCCCCTGCAGGGCCGTCATCTCCTTATGAGACTGGGTGTCACAGCCGAGAAAAGCGTCCCTGGCCCGCGGAAGGAGCAGGGACCCCGCCGTCACTACCAACAGCAGCTGCATTCAGCACCTCTCAGAGCCGTGATCTGAACAACGAACGGTGTGGCAAATAATGACACACACAAAAAGATGAGAGCTAGTAGGGGAGTTTAGCAAAGCTTCCGGATGTAAACTCAACATGCAAAAATCAGTGTTATTTCTATATACTAGCAATAAACAAATCAAAAAATTTTAAAATTCTATTTACAATAACATCAAAAAGAATAAAATATTAATACTTAGGAATACATTTAACTAAGGAAGTTCAAAACTTTTACTGTGAACACTATAAAACATTGCTGAAAAAAATTAAAGAACTAAGTAAGTGGAAAGGCATCCCATAGTCACGGGTCAGAAGACTTAATATTTTTAAGACAGCAGTATTCCTCCAAATTGGTCTGCAGATTCAACAAAATCTCTATCCACATCCCTGCTGAATTCTTTCCAGAAATTGATGGACTGATCCTAAAATTCACATGAAATACAACAGACCCAAGATGGCCAAAACAATCCTGAAAAAGAACAAAATTGGAGGACTCATATTTCCTGAATTCAAAACTTTACTACACGGCTATGGTATCAAAACAGTGTGGTACTGGCGTGAAGATATTAATAGGCGTACAGCTCGATGGAATAGAATTGAGTCCAGAAATAAACCTTCGCATTTACCATCCATTGATTTTTGACAAAAGTGTCAAGACAATTCAACGAGGAGAGAATAATCTCTTCCACAAGTGGGGCCAGGACAACTGGATACCCATATATAAAACAATGACGTTAGACCCTACTGCACACCATATGCAAAAATTAACACAAAATGGACCAAAGACCTAAATATGAAAGTTAAAACTATAAAACTCTTAGAAGAAAACATAGGAGTAAATCTTTATGAACTTGGATCAGGCAACGGTTTCTTACTTAGGACACCAAAACCACAAACAATGAAAGAAAAAATAAACTGGATATCATCAAAATTGAAAACTTTTGTGCTTCAAAGGATATCAGCAAGAAAGTGCAAAGGTAACCCAGACAATGGGAGAAAATTTTTGCAAATTACACGTACATACATATGGATAAAATGGAAGGCTCGTATCCAGAATATATAAAGAACTATTAGAATTCAATAATAAAGAGAGAACCCAATATAAAAATTGGCAGAGGATCTGAATAGACATTTCTCCAAGGAAAATATACCAACGGCCAAAAAGCAAATGAAAAGATGTTTGACAACATTAGTTGCCAGGGAAATGCAAATCAAAACCACGATGAGATACCACTCAGCACGCACTAGGGTGACTACAACAACAAAGACAGATAATAGCAAGAAACTGGAACCCGCAGACCTGCCACGAGGATGTAAAATGGCACAACCACTTTGGAAAACAGTTTGGCAGCTCTTCAAATGGTTAAACGTAGAGTTACCGTATGATCCAGCAATTCCACTGCTAAGTATATACCCAAGAGACATGAAAACATAGGTCCCGCAAAACCTGTACACAGCTGTTTACAGCAACGTTATTCATAATAGCCAAAAGCAGAAATAACCCAAATGCCCATTAACTGATTAGTGGATAAATATATTGTCGTCTATCCCCACGATGGAATATTATTCAGCCTTAAAAAGGAACAAGGTGCTGACCCATGCTGCAACACGGATAAGAAACCTTGAAAACATTATGCTAAGTGAGAGAAACCAGACACAGAAGACCACATGTTGTATGATTCCATCCACTTACATGAAATGTCCAGAACAGTCAGATACAGCGACAGAAAGTAGATTAGCGGTTGCCAGGGGTGGGGGTGGGGAGGAGAGGGCCGCATGAGGGATAAGGGGTACAGAGTTTCTCTTTGGGGTAACTAGAATATTCTAAAATTGATTGCGGTGAGGTTGCATAGTTCTGTGAATATACTGAAGGCCATTGAACTGTATACTTTTATTTTATTTTATTTTTTGAGACAGAGTTTTGCTCTGTCACCCCAGCTAGAGGGCAGCGCCATCATCGTAGCTCACAGCAACCTCAAACTCCTGGGCTCAAGCGATCCTCCTGCCTCAGCCTCCTGAGTAGCTGGGACTACAGGCTCGAATCACCACGGTGGGCTCATTTTTCTATTTTTAATAGAGACAGGGGTCTCGCTCTTACTGAGGCTGGTCTTGAACTCCTGAGCTCAAGTGATCCTCCTGCCTCAGCCTCCCGGAGTGCTAGGTTACAGGCGCAAGCCACCGCGCTCACCAACATTTTAAATGTCTGTGTACCTATAATATTAATATTCAACAATGTGCTCTCTGAGCCACAGGAGGTCCCACCCTGCCTGACAGCATAGACTCCAGCCCCCGCCTGGGAGTGGGTCCCAGCTCCACCACTTATGGGCTGGGTGACCTTGGGCAGGTTACTTAACCTCTCAGTGCCCCGCTGCACAGGGCGGTGGTGAGAACTGAGCAAACTGCCGTGGCTGCAGGAGGAGGGACGGCTGGACTATTTTCTCAGCAGCTTCACGGTCTCAGTGCGCAGCGCTGAGCGCAGGCGGCTGTTAAGTCAGGCTCCGCGACCCCGTGCCCTTCAAAGGGGGCGGCGCCTCGGCCCAATGCAGAGCCCCGGGCCCGGATGGCTGCCCCAGCCTTGCTGGCCTCAGAGCCACTTCAGCCAGCCTCAGGCTGCGTGCCAGGGATGTGTCCTTCTGTGGGGGCAGGGTGTGGGGCTGGGTGAAGGTAGCTGAGGGGTCCCCAAGCCCAGGAGTGCGCTTAGGGAGGGCGACAGTCCGTGCCCAGTTCTAGAAGCGCCAGGGTCAGCGCTGGTGCAGGCGTATCCCGGCATCTGGCTTGACCTTCGTTATTCGAGCGGGGTCTGCGCCTAGCGCCTGTCACAGCCCGTGTGCCCCGGAAATGGGATCATCGCAAGCTCCAAAAATAGTGCCTAGTGCTGGCATCTGAGGACAGACACCTCCTCCCCTCCCCTCCCGGCTCCTGGGAAGAGAGGTAGGGGGAGGGGAGCCAAGGAACCAGGCCCGGGTGCCCTTGGTGTCACCCAGGCTGTGCGAGGACAGCCAGCCCTTCCTCCACCAGGGTCAGGAGGACAAAGCTGCCTCCTGCCATGGTTCAGTTAGTCGCTGTGACAAAACACAGCAGCATTAGAATGGGACCCCCATCCCCTCCCCCCATGCACCATGGGGCACCCAGGGTCTGCGCTTGGAGAGCTGGCAAGGGGCCCCCTGAAACTGCACCCTGCGTATCTCAGGCCACCCTGGACCCTCTTTCGAAGGGTGGGGGTTCCCCACCGGGGAGGGAGCTGCAGGCGAGAGGCGGGAGCAGGTGCGGGCCTGGGTGGAAGCTCAGCTCCTCCTCCCTGCCGGCAAGCCCCTCCCCAGCCCTCCTCCCTGGGGGCTCACCATCTGGAGAATGGGCCTCCGTCTCTCACGTGCTGGTCTCTCTGAGTATCTCACAGAGCCCGGTGCACAGTAGGAGACCGGAATTGTTATTGCCCAGGCGACAGGACTGAATGGTGGCACAGCGCACACACGTTTGCCAGGACCGGAAGCTCCCTCCTGGCCCGGTCTGAGCAGTACCCAAGGTGGGCGGGAGCCGAGGACTTGGTGCCGGGGTGACGGACGCTGGCGTGGAAGGGAAGGTGTGCACATTTCAGACGTGGCCAGCCTCAGTCCCAGCCTCTGCCACTTTCTGAGTGTCCTTGGGCAAGTCACTTGCCCTTTCTGAGCCTCTGTTTGGCCATCTGTAAAATGGGGTGGCAGTGAGGATGTTGCCAGATGGAGTCTCAAAGCGGTTAGCGCCGGCAGTCTTGAGGGCATTCCCTCTGGCTGTGTGCTTCCTCTGACTTAGTCCCATGGACGGTGTCCTCATTCGACAAATGACGAGCCCAGACCCCAGAGAGGCTCACTAAGTTACCCACGGTCACACAGCATGGAAAGGGGCGCCTGGATTTGGATCCTAATTGGGCCCAGTCCCTGCTCCCTCCAGGAACCCCCAGCTCAGCAGCTGGGCTTGTTCTCGTGAGCGGCTCAGAAACAGAGCTGGCATTGTCCCCAGGGCACTGCGGTCACATCTTCTCCTTTTTCTACCCTCAGTCCTTCAGCTCCTACCAGGCAGTGGCCACACCCCTCCCACCCTCTCCCCTCCCTCCTGAGTGTTCAGTCTCCCATTCCCCAGATGAAATGCATTGAAGGAGGGACGTACTCGGAACAGGACTTGATGTCCAGAATAAAGCCCATGCTCCTCAGCGTGGCCCCCAGGCCCAGGCCCTTGTTATCTGCCCCACCAGCCCCCTCAGCCTGCTCGAGCCACAGGGCCTTTGCACTTGCCGTTCCCGATGCTTGGGCCACTAATCAGTTCTCTTTATAGTGAAGGAGGTGGGAGGTGGGAGTCACTGGGGCTTCCCCGAGGGGTAGGACCTGGATCGGGGACTAAGGAGATGCTTGGGCTTCAGAGCCTCGTCCACGCTGGTCCTTCTTCCTGGGACACCCTCCCTGCTCCTCCTCTGCACGACAGCCCTGTTCTCCACGCTGTAGCTGGTCCATTTTCTTGGCAGCGCCTATCATACCTTGTGACCACAGACCTGCTCGCACGTGGTGTGCGCCAGGCCCGGCCCGTGAAGGAGGACCGCGTGCCCTCCCAAGCACAACCTCATACCTGCGCCCGGCTCCCGTCCTCGGCACACCCTAGGGGCTAACAGAGACACGCCAACCAAGGAGGAAGGAAATGACATACCCTTGCCAGTGGCCCAGACAGCCCCAAGACAGGCATCCAGGGAGGGCACGACGGGGCACAGGCTCTGCACAGCAGCCAGTCGGGGCCCAGAGCTCCCCAGACTCACTTCCTGTGCTAGCAGACCTCTGTCAGAACAGCCCGGTCTGGAGCCCCCAGATAACAGGCACAGGGAGGGGACGGTCGGCTTGGGCATAACTTGCCCTGACTGCGAAAGGGAAGGCCTGCCCTCCCACAGTGACCAGGGGCTGCTCCAGTGACAGAGCCACACATACTGGGGGGCCCCGAGCTCAGGCTCCAACTCAAAGGTGCCCATCCCAGAGCCAGCTGTCCAATGTCAGAGGACCGTCAGGCGTGTTGGACACTCGCTGCTGATGCTCATGAAGTGCTCGCTGCATCACTGCACCCTCACACACCCTGCTGAGATGGGAACTAGCGCGTCCCCATTGCACAGATGAGCAAATGGAGGCTGAGGAAAGCAGAGTGACTCGCCCGGCAGTGCACGGCTGGCACATGGTGGGATTAGAGCACAAGCCTGTCTCACCCAGACCCCAACCCTGAACCCCTCGTCCTGCCTTGGAGGACTGTGGCTGCATCACGAGCCTCTGTGGCTTGGAAATGCTGGTCCCACTGGCCTGGCCTCAGGAACGGGGGGCCTGGAGAAGCGAGGAGGGGGGGTCAGGGGTGTGTGAGAACAAGGTTTGCATTTTCACCTCCCTGTACGGTGGGGAAGGGGACGGGGGCAGTTTGGCAGGACCCGCCCTCGCGTTCCACCTGCTGCCTCCACACACCGTCCTGCTGCAGAGAGAACAGCACTCGAGCACCCCCGGGGCTCTCCGGCACAATGCCTCATCTCCAGACCCGGGTCACCTCCTCGCCTTCTCCTGGGGGGAATGTTTCCAGCAGGCGGTCAGGAAACCATCCTTTAATTTCATGTGACTCAAAGGTGATCACCAGAGGAGGCATTTGGACACTTTTCAGCTGCCAAGGCCTCATCACCGTTGCGGTGACAGCGACCGCCACGCACACACCGGGCTCGCCGTGTCCCGTGCCCTGTTCTAAGCTCTTTGCGTTATATCCTCTGCTGCCACAAGGAAGTGGCAGTACGTACCCTCCCCGTGTGACAGACAGAGAAACGGAAGCTCAGAGAGGTTAAATCACTCGCCTGGTCACACAGCTGGGAGGGGCCAAGCTAGGATGTGACTCCCTGCGGTCAGACCGTGTTCCCTCTCCAACCAAACGGTGCCCTGACGGCTGGAGGACAGCCCTGTACCCGTGTGCTCCCGACACCACTGGGAAGCCCGGCTCGCACACTCAGCCCACACTCAGCCCAGCCCGGACCCTGCGCTGTCCATCCGCTCGGACAGTGCCCATGTGGTTGAAAATGTGTCTGTCTCCCCAGCTCGGCTCTGGCACCTCCGAGGGGCCAGCCTTTTCCCCTTCCTGCGTCCGGCTCAGAGAAGCCACTTCCTAAACACCGGCTGAATGAAATGCAGATGCCTGGCACGCGGAGAGGAACTTTACCTAGAAGGGAATAGGGAGCCACGGAAGGTTGTTGAGCACCTGGCGGAGCCAATGTGAGGCCTTCGCAGGTCCTAGGCTGCACCCACAACAATCACATCAAACATATTAAGGTGCATCCACTTCCTGTGTTTTATATACACACGACCTCATCAGAGCTGAGGTCCCGACGACAGCCCAACATCAAGGCTGCGTTCGGTGGACATTTAATTCAACCTTTATTCGTTTTAATTCTGCGGTTTCCTTTTCTATTCTGGAGTAACTGCATTATTTTCTTTCCCTGTCAGACATTGCTGTGACCCTCAGGGAGCTCTGGGCCCCGGGCACCCTGCCCTGGAGGAGGCCCCGGCAGAGGTTCTCAGACCAAACAGGCTCCGGCCCGCTGGCTGTGGCACCACACAGGGTCTTACAAAATCAAACGGCTCGTAGGACCCTCCCTGTGTCGGTTTTGTCTCTGCCCAGGAGCCCCTGTTGCTGGCTCTTGTCCCCATAGTTGGCCTGACCACGCACAAATGAGGCCCCGGCCTCTGCCTGCTAAACAAACACACAGTTTGGCCTTGTCACGGTCACTCGGCTGCAGAAGGATTTGGTTACAGCCCTTCTGCCAGGTGGCCGGAGAGGACATCCAAGCCTGCCCACTCAGAAAAGGAGCTGGTCCAAAGGCCCAGGACCCACCCCTGCCGGGCCAGGGTGGGCAGGCGGGGACCAGTTGGCCGCCTCCTATGGGTCCCCATCCTGCAAAATCCACATTGGCACATTTAGCATGTGGGGATGGGAGTCTGGATCCCCACCCAGACTTGCCCACCCCCAGCCGGGCGACCTTGGGTGTGACAGGTCCCCTAAAGCAGAGTAATCACAGAACCTCCCAAGCAGCACTCAGCTGCACCTGTTTCCTTCCCTCATGCCTCACAACTGCTCAAGTAGGGTCCCTGGCCCCCGACACCCACGAATCCCCAGGGCTTTGCAAAATGCCTAGCACACAGTTGACACTCAGTAGACATTTACATGATGAATGCATGAGTGACAGCCTAGCACAGCCACTGAGAGCATGGGGGCCCGGAAAGTTGACTCATGCCTGTAGTCCCAGCACTTTGGGAGGCGGAGGCAGGAGGAGCACTTGAGGCCAGGAGCTCGAGACCAGCCTGAGCAACATAGCAAGACCCTGCCTCTACCAAAAAAACAAAAATATCAGCCAGGCGTGGTGGTGTGGGCCTGTAGTCCCAGCTACTTGGGAGGCTGAGGCAGGAGGATCACTTGAGCCCAGGCAATGGAGGCTGCAGTGAGCTATGATGATGCCACTGCACTCTAGTCTGGGCGACAGAGTGAGATTCTGTCTCAAAAGAAAAAAAAAAAGAGCGTGGGCTCTGGGACCTGGGTTCAAATCTCTGCTCTGCCTCTCACCAGCTGCGTGGCCTTGAGCAAGTCATCAGGCTCTCGGTTCCTTAAATCACTCATTTATAAAAGGGGAACAAGAGAGGTAGCGCCTACTGCGTTGTCAGAGGGAAAAAGGAGTCCATTGAAAAATGCTTAGAGCAGTGCCCGGCACATGGTTCATTCTCCATAAACATTTGTTAAATAAATTTAAATTTTAAAAATGAAAGACATTCTGTAAAGTACAGAAAAGCTATTTCTGCTGATCACTTGACAGTGGAACCCTCCTCCCCTCCTTCCTTCCTGCTCTCGCTCATCCAAATTCAAAGGAAGCTGGAACACGGCTCTTAACCCAAAACTTCCACCAGGAGTGCAGAAAGAATATCGAAACTGCACCAGTGTGTTCTGGCCCAGTGCACCCCTTCCCTGTTGTGCAGGCTGCAATCAGGGCAGCCACGGCACAAGGGGCCCCTCCCCGTCCCACTGCTCGGAGCCTTCCTTGTCAACCCCCTGCCCTCTCCCCTGCAAGCTGGGGAGACCACAGGACAGACGAGCTGTCAATCCTCAGCTCCCCCAGCTTTTTAAAAATTGAAATATAATTCCCATATCGTAGAACTCACCCTTTTAAAGTATACGATTTAATGTGTTTTATTTAGTACGTTCACAAAGTTACAGCCATCGCCACTATCTAATTCCAGAACATTTTCATCACCTTCAGAAGAAAACTTGTACCCTTGGAAGTCACCCCCTCTTTCCCTCGTCCCCGCACCCCAGCCCTGGATGACCACCATCTACTTTCTGTCTCTAAGGATGTCTCTTTTCTGGATATTTCACAGAAATGGGATCGCACCAGACACGGTCTCTTGGGACTGGCTTCTGTCCCTCCGCACGCCGTTTCGAGGTCCGTGCATGTCGCAGCATGTGTCAGTGCTGCGTTCCTTTGGCTGAATACTGCGCCGTTCGGAAGACCCCCCAACCCTTTGGCAGTGAGGTGCTCAACCGGAGCTTGCCGAATGAGTCATCAGACGCCCCGATGGCAGCAGTGTCATCCCAGCTGACGAAGGGAAGCGGGCCTGGTACAACCAGGGTGACATTATTCCGGAAGCCCTTTGGGATGACTGACGGCTGCAGACAATCTGCAAAGGCAGCTACACCCAGATGGCCTGGAGCCGAGAACCTGCTGCTATTCCAGGCAAAGCCGGCTCGGGAGTCACAAGAGGTGGAGACACAGGGTCAGAAGGGCCTCTGCAGCCGGGGCACCGGCGAGAGGACAGGGCTGGGTGTGGGGGGCAGCAGAGACAGAGCACAGGGTCAGACCCCACCTCTGCCACTTGTCAGCTGGGTGACCTCGACCCAACCTCCCTGAGGCTCAGTTTCCCCAGAAAGGAGGAGGACCGTGATGACACCTGCTTGACGGCTGTTGCTGCGAAGATTGAAGGGTGCGCTGCGTAAGGCAGCAGCACAGTGCCAGATACCACGCCGTCGATTTTCCTGGTAGACAAGAGTAAATCCACAGGGACTTGAACAGAGATTTGTACACGAGTGTCCACGGCAGCACTATTCACAGCAGCCGAAACAACACACGAGTCCGTGGACCGGCGGATGGATGAACGAAAGGTTTTCTCTCCGTGCAGCGGGACGTCACTGAGCCACAGGGCGGAGTGAAGCGCTGACACACGCCGCAGCACCCACGGACCGTAAAGATGCTCCGCGAGGAAAAGAAGCGAGTCACAAATACCGCATGATTCTTCTCCTGCGTGGTCCCTGGAGAGGTCGAGTTCACAGACAGAAAGTAGAACAGAGGTTGCCAGGGGCTGCGGACGGGTGCGGAGTTTCAGTTCGGGGTGAAGAAGGTGGCGATGGGCGGTGGTGACGGTTGCGCGACAAGGTGAACGTACCTAATGGCCCTGACCCGTGCACTGAAAATGGTTAAAATGATAAATTTTAGCACATTAAGGAAAATAGAGTCCACCGTCTCCTAGAAGGTCTATGGCCCTATCAGAAGCGTTCGCCATGGTTTGGGGTAGGATATTATGTCCGTGTTTGTTTGTAGTTTCAGCGTCGCCGTCGCTATGTCTTTTGTTCACCACTGAGTTCCCTGGTGCCACACTTGGGACGTTGTGGACATTCAGCCGCTATTTGCTGAATGGATGACGGAAGGAAGGAATGAGGGAATGGCCAGGTGCCAGGGAAATAAAACAGGAAAAGGGAACCCTCTTCATATATAGCCCTGGAAGCGTAGCCAAGGCAGTCCGGGTCTCCCCTGTGTCAGGGCAGGCAGGTCCGCGTCTGCACCCGCAGGGAGTGTTGGCAGGTGCGCGGCTCAGAGAGTACCTGTGCCTGCCTGTTGCTGTCATCGCCCACCTTTAGAGAGCTAAGTTCTGGAAGGTACTTAGGGGGCAGGTGAATAAATGCCTGAGGAGCTCCCCCTCGGTTGTCACGGTGGGGGTTGTCACGGGGTGGCCAGCGAGCCAGCTGTAAACCAGGTGGGGAGCAACAGCTCTGCCTGCTGTTAGCAGGTCCCCATCCTGTGGCTGCGGCAGGAGGCAAAGTTAGCCGCGGCCCAGGACTCGTTCCTGCTTCTGCGCGACGGGACGCCCCTTTCGCCGAGAAGCCCCCTGCACGTGGGGACGCGCCGTCAGAGCCCCTGGCCTCTCCGGCACTGGGAGGACGCGTCGGCCCACACACCCGCGTGCACACCGCCTGCTGTGGGATCGCCCACGCGTCAGGAGCAGGGCCCAGGACTTCCGGGATCCGGTAGGTGGTGTTCCTGATGGTTCAGGGAGGGCAGCCCAGAGCAGCTTGACTTTTACGCGCTACATCAGGAACTTGCTCAGAGGGGAAACGCTGTTTTAGATCTTCCCAGTGTCTCCGTCACCTCTGCTTCCTGGCTGCTCTCCCGACTTCCTGGCTGGAAACCTCCTTCCATCCCGTTTCCAACCTCGAATCTGGTCATGTCACTCCCTCCCTCGGCAACACTCAGCCGAGCTGACTTAAATGACCCTCGAGTGGCCCTTCTCTGTGTTCCCACAATGCCCTGTTCTTCCCCATTACCAATGGTTCTGCCAGGCATTTGAGACACACACACACACACACACACACACACACACACGGAGCTGTATGAGGGCAGGAGCTGCATCGAGAGAACCAGATGAACAAGACGGACACAGCCCTGCCAACCTGGACCTTCCCTTAATGAAAACACCCATTTAAACAAGTAAACAAGCAAATTAATAGAATAATGATGCATTTCACAAAGTGCTAGGAATCAACTCATTTGCAGCCGCTGCACCTAGCACGGCACTCGGCACACAGCAGAAGCTCAAATATTTGGGGAATGCATACACACACATCATGAATTAATGCACACAGAAAACAGTGACTGAGAGCCTTGTGTATCTCAGCACATTCTGAAATCACAAGATCACCTTGCTGGGCAACGGATCCCTCTGTTCTCCCAGCCCAAATGTGTCTCCCAGAGACACATTCAAGGTAGAAAACGTAGCTTCCCTTAATCTGTTAGCAACCGGATCAGATGACAGGGCTCCAGGGAACTAATTTAAACTCATTTAAATAAGGCCTCTGCTGCTTTATTAAAACTACATCCATAACAACGCTTCCAACTGTAACTGCTTTTGGCCCAGGCCACGAGAATTCGCCTTCACCGGCTGCTCCTTATTAACAATCCATTTGCTAAATTACAAGCTGTTTGTCAATACAATGAGGCCAAGCCTTTAAATATTTTAACACTTAATTGCTGAGGACAGAACCTCACCTCCATAACCCTCCCTCCTCATGAAAAGCCTATTGATCGGGAAATTCTACTCCGAGCCACCTTCCTTCTTTACGTTCGCAGGATCGGAGAGCACCTGGAGCCACAGGGCTTTTGCGTCCCACAGGGAGACCTGGGCAGTGGCTGGACGAGAGGGTACTGGGATATTTCTGAAGCCACGGTACCCACTGCTGCTGCACAGATGTTTACGGAACATCAGAGCCAGAACCCGGAGGGTCTGGCTGTGAGCTCGGGCTGTGGGGTCAGATTCCCTAAGTTCGAATCCCAGCTCTGCCATTTACTGAGTGTGTGGGCTGAAGTGTGTCCCCTAAAACAAATAAATATGTTGCAGTCCTCACCCTGGCTACCTGGGAGTGTGACCTTGTTTGGAGACAGGGTCTTTTAAGATGAGGTCGCTGGGGTGTCCTTGTAAATCCAACACGACTGGTGCCTTACGAAAGAGGAGATTTGGACACAGACGCCACGTGAAGGCTGGAGTTACGGTGCCACAGCCCAGGAAACACCAGGAGCTCGGAGGGAGGCCTGGAGCCTCCTCTGAGCCTTCAGAGGGTGCGTGGCCCCGCCGACACCGTGATTGCAAGCTCCCACGAGCGATAAATTCCCGTCGTCCTAAGCCACCAGTTTATGGCACTTAGTTACAGCAGCCCCAGCAAACTAACACACCAGGAGGGTCTTCGTAGCCTTGCTAAGCCTCCATTTCCTCTTCTGCTACAGGTGAGGCTGCTGTCACAGACCTGCCTCTGAGCCTGAAAGGCGGGATGCACGTGGTGTTTAATGATCGGCATCCTCTGCCCTCCAGGGCCCAGGGTCTAGGCTCGGGCTGTGTTCCCCGTCCCAGGGTCCTCAAGGGGCACGGGCGTCCTGGACAACATCCTGACAGCAACTGCACCAACAGGACCCCTCGCTCAGCCCAGACGCCACCCGGTAACTTCAGATCCTCAATCCAGCTCCAAGAAACGGCTGAGCTCGTGGCTGGGAATGTGAATTCTGGAGCCAAACTTCCCGCCTGCTGCGTGTTTGACTAGGGCCGCCCGCAGGACTCTTCTCCCGGGGTGGGTATGAGGAGTACGGGAGTCCGTACGTGGACGGCAGCTACGCCCACCACGACACCGCCAACGCGGGAGTCAATGTTCGAATGGGCTCGGAACAGTGTCTGCAGCTTCGTAAGTGCCATGTACAAGTTTGTTAAACAACATTTAGATGAGAATCTGCTTAACCCCATCGAATAACCACCACTCTTCATTCACAGCAGAGAATATGTTCATCCAAGAACTTGTGCACAAATGTTTATAGCAGCATTATTCATAAGAGCTAAAAAATTGAAAACAACTTAAATGTCCATCAGCTGATAAATGAATAAATGAAATGTGATTTGTTCCTATACTACGAAATAGTATTTGGCCCTAAAAAGGAATGAAGCGCCTATACACGCTACGATGTGGATGAACCTTGAAAACGTTACACTCAGGGGTACGTGCTTATCCCAAACTCATTGAGATGTACAGCTCTTTATATGTCAATCACACCTCCATAAAGGGGTTTTTAAAAAACATGTCGTAGTGAGAGAAGCCAGACACTAAAGGCCACAAACTGTATGAGTCCATTCATATGCAACTTCCAGAATAGGTAAATCCATAGGAACAGCATGTTAGTGGTTGTCTGGGGTGGGGCAGGGGTCGGGGGCAGGTCAGAGGAACGCAGTGAGATTAGGGGGTCGTGGCTAAAGGGTATGACATGGGGTTTCTTTTGGGGTGATGAAAATGTTCTGAAATTGACCGTGGTGATGGTTGCACAGCTCTGTAGCTATATTAGAACAAAACCCGTTGACTGGTGTCCTTCCAATGCATGAAGTACATGATAAGCGAGTTAGATCTCAATAAAGCAATCACCCCTCCAACCTTGGATACGGCTGCTGAAGCCGCCTGAATCCTCTTAGTTGTTGCTCTGTTTACCAAGATGATACAAGCGCGTTGTTCGGAATCAAACGATACAGAATGCCGTCAAGAAAGAAGAACACAAAGATGTCCCAGAATCCCACCCTTTAGAAGCAGAATTCACATGAAGGGATTTGAAGAGAGATGCCCATTCATTCGATTAGATAAATTTTTAAAGTGAAAAATTAATTTTAAAAAGATTTTTAAGTTGGGTCTAGAAAGGTTGCCTCAAAGTGCTATTTTATGATCAGTTCCACAAGCCCAATTTCAGCCATTTGTGTCATCGTGGGTGGACTATTGGAGAAGCAAGGGGCACTTTGACTCTCAAGGCAGTTTTGTTAAATGGAAAAACCAAAAGGCCAGCTCCTCCGGTCACTCGGATGCAGTGAAAATAGCTGAGTTCATCCAAAACTTCCCCGGCATCTGACCCAAACTGAGGGCAAGTGTTCAGCTGAGAAACAAAGACGGACATTAAGTATAGAAAACCCCTTTTGTGCCTACACAGTGCGCAAGTTATGTCGAGTTATGCAGCTATTTTGGGGACAATAATGTTTTGTAAACAGTCAGCAAAGTAGCTTTGTCTGTGGCCATGTGGCTTGGGACCATTTCACACACAGGACTGTATGGAAGGTAAGATGACACGGTCCTGGCGGTCCCTTTGAAAAATATGAATGACTTAAATTAACAGATAAATATTTGAAAGTCTTTTTTTTTTTTTTTTAACACAACCCACAAGCGTCTGTATGTCAACACCTAGAGACTGTTAACAGCTAAGGCAGCAAACAAGCCCTGCCTTCCTTTACGGAACACGAAGCTTACAAAATGCATTTAACGCATCCCAATAAAGGCAATGCGAGTAAGTTACCAGTTCTATTCATGTAGCCATGTAGCCCTAAGTACTACATTAGTGGGCATGGTTTTTGGGGTACAGTTGAAGTTTTTTTGTTTGTTTTGAGACAGAGTCTCACTCTGTGGCCCTGAGTGCAGTGGCAGCTAATTTTTCTATTTTTAGTAGAGATGGGATTTCACTCATGCTCAAGCTGGTCTCGAACCCCTGAGCTCAAGCAATCCTCCTGCCTTGGCCTCCCACAGTGCTAGGATTACAGGTGTGAGCCACTGTGCCCAGCCTGGGCATGTTTTATTTTAAAGTGCAATAATTGCAAATATTTTCGAGAACCCTAAAGCTGCTAAATTAAGTTAACATGTATTAAGCCCATGCAATAGCTGGTTTTCCATTCTACAGTTGTGTGTCTCAGCTCATGGCAGAGAACCATGGATTCCTAGACTGTTCCAGAAGAGTGGGGACAGCTTCTTTCTTCTATTGAATGAATGAACAAGCCATCGAGTCTTAGAATATGTGAGCTGCCAGGAGCCTTAGATGTAGGATGATTATTTATATTTATCTACCACTTATTGTCTGCTGGTATGGACACACACACACACATACACAGAATCACTTTTAATCCTCATGACAACCTTATGAGCTACATATAATCATCCTCATTTAACAAATGAGGAAAATGAGGCTCAGAGAAGTTCAGCAACTTTCCAAAGACACACAGCCAGAGCACGGCAGAGCAGCGGCAGGGACCCAGGGCTTCTGACTCTGTGGCCCTGGGTCTTTTCATCACCCTGTGGTGTCCCACTCCCCTTACAGAGAAGTCAAGTCACACAGCCACAGGCAAAACAAGAGCAGTGATAGCTAGACCTCACTGAGCATCTAATCTGCTTTACATATATTGATTCGTTTAATCCACAGCACGACGCCAGGATTTTAGAAACCAGGTGACTCTCATTTCAGAGATGGGCGTGGAGGCTCACAGAGGTGAAACGACTTGCCCCAAAGTCACCCAGTTGTGGAGCTGGGATACAACCCCAGACTGGCTCCTGCCTCTCTGTTCTCCTGGGACCATCTGCACACAACAGCGCAATGTGTAAGGATGACTTCAGTGATGCTTTTTAACCCTTCATACAACTATAAACACTTATGTGTGTGGATTCATGGAAGACAGGACAGGACACATGCGTGCAGAGCCACCAACGGATATGCAAGTCCTTGGGTAGAAGGCTGGGGTCAAGCCGCCAGGGGTGGGGTGGGGAGGGTGTGGTGAATTCTGGGACAGCTGTATTTTGTGAGCACCTACTGTGTGCCCAGCACATAGCCAGGAGCACCATGAATTATCTCATTTACTCCTCACCTCAACCCCACAGCATTGCCCTGCCATGACCGAAGCTCAGAGAGCCAGAGTGACGGAGCCGAGCCGGGATCCCACATCTGCCTGGCTCCAGCACCGGCCCCTCGATGCATAGAGCACGGATCCAGGAGGCCAAGAACCTGGGAGCCAATTCTAGCCCCAAACTGACTTGCTGCACAACCTAAGTATGTCACATAGCTACTCTGAGCACCCAGCCCCCTACCACTCACCCCCTCTCTCCTCCTGGTCTCAGCTTCCTTGAAGGGCAGGGAATGGGGGGTCTGTGTGCAGGAGGAGGGCCCTGGGGGGTTGCAGCTAGAATCAAGGCTGTGGAGTCCCCTCTGCATGGATCTGAGCCCGACTCCACCTCTTCCTAGCTACAGAACTTGGTGTCATTCCTCCACCTTTCCAAGCCTCAGTTTAGTGGAGGAGAAATGGGAATAATGACAGCTATTGGAGGGAACGTCGTACGTAAGGACTTAGCACTGTACATATTCAATGAGTGGCTGCTGTCATTGTCATCGTCGTCATATTTACCGTGATTATGATCATTACACAAAAGGACAGCAGTGGGGTGGCCCCGATCTTTGTTTTCTGTCAGGGGAGTCTAAGCTGGGAGGAGAGGCAAACTTCAGCAAGGAGAAGAAAGAAAAACCTTGTGTTTTGGTCGCTGGGCAGGGGCTCCAGAGGTTCTGGTGGAAGGTGGGAGAGGATGGCTGGGCCGAGGTGTCACCGGTTAGACGTCTGACCCACGAGGTCAGCCGAGTAGCTCAAAAGCTCCTTCTGATCTGGAGGTCCGAGGGGATTCCTCTCCTCCTATTTTAGCTGACCTCCTAAGTCCCTCCAACTGTCACAGGAGGGGCCCAAGAATCAGGGGTCACTCACCGCCATGACCAGCTCAAATGGGTACTTGTAGACACGAACAGGAGATTGGTACTTCTGCACCATGTTCACACCGGAGCGCCAGCGGAAGTCACCAGGCAGGGGAGAGCACAGAGCCTAGGGTGACAGGCGACTGGTGAGGTGGCAGCTCCCTCCACAGGAGGCAGGGACACTGCCCACCACTAGGAAGGGTAGGCCCAGCCCCCCAGCCCCACCCACACGTCACCCAAGCCCTCTAGGTGAGAAGGCCAAGATGATCCCCAGATTACTCTGGTCAGGCCTCAGACACCTGTCCTGCCCCAGACCATGCTCACTCTCCCCAAGAATAGTCAGCACCCCAAATTTTCCTCCATTCCCATCCCTTCACAGAAGGCCCCAGAAGGCTCTGCCACCCCCACGAACACACACACATTTGCAGTTCCTGCACTCCCACTACTCCCTTTGCACATGCACCCTCAGCTTGCCACACGTGTCCTGACCAGTAGTTTCCCCGAGTCTCCTTGCACCTGCCCTCCCACTTTCCTCCAAGACACCCTGGTGTGCACACACTGCCTCCACCGAATTTCACAGGCACTGTCTCTGTCACACACACGCGCACATGCAGGCTGCCCTCCCACACGGGACCTCCCTTGCACACGCCCACAACTTTGCACACACACCCAGCTCCCGGGAGCACAAACCTGCCCAACTTCACACACGCTCGGTTCCCCTGGTGGGCACAGACGTTCACACATGCACACACGGCCATGCGTACATGCGCATACACACACGTACACACACATAAAGGCACTCACACACGCATGTCCGCACCGGTCCCCGCAGCTCCGCTCACCCTCGCCCTCGCGGAGTCTCCGGGGACGCAGCCTGGGGGCCCCCGCTCTGGGTGCCCAACCGGCTCGGGAGCTGAGCTCGCCGCCTGGCCCGGAGCGCAGAGCCTGGGGCGGGGCCCGATCGCCGCGGCTCAACCTGGGGAGTCCCGCCCTGCACGCCCTGCGGCCCGGCCAGTCGGGGAGGCGCTGGAGGGGCTGGAGCGAGACCTGCGAGCGCTCGGCTCCAGGACCCGGGACAGCGAAGATCCCGGACTGGCCCCGCCCCCGGACTGGCCCCGCCCACGCCGCTAGCCACGACCCGCCCACATTTGCCCCTCCCTGATTGGTCCCTCCCCGGCCTGGCCCTGCCCCGGGCTGACTCCGCCCTAGTTCTAGCCCCTCCCCTTATCTGACAGGCGCCTTGCTAGGACCACGCCCTCGGCGCGGCCCTTCCTCCAGATTGGCCACGCCTCCAGAAAGGCCCCACCTCCATTCTGGCCCCGCCCCGAGCCCGCCCGTGCGTGGTTTGTGCACTCCGCGCACGCTCGCCAGCGCCTGCCAGGTGTCAGTCCCTTCCAGGTGCTGCAGCCAGCGGTGAGCACGGACGAAAGTGTCTTCGTGGAGTTCACGTTCCGGTGAGCGAGACAGACGTTGAATAATGAGGCAAATACACAGTGCGGGACGGCGAAAATGCCAAGGATAGGGGGACGAGCGGGACTATGTAGAGAAGGGAGGACGGGGCTCGCTCGGGGGACCTTAGCTCACGCCCGCCCCTTCCAGCCCCCGGGTGCCGGGGCAGCCTCCCTCCCGCGCCCCGCCTGCGTGGCCCGCAAGAAGCTGCAGCGTCATCCGTGTGTTCGTTCATCCAGCCCTTACTGAGCACCTGCTGTATACCAGCAGTGGGCGTCACGTGCGGGAGTCAGACGGCGCTCCTGCCCACAGGTGTGCGCGGGGAGAGGACGACCCTCCGGTATGTGTCAGACACGCGGCCGCACCCTGTGACCACCTCCCGCTCCCTTCCCAGCCCGCGTCACATTCCGATCCTTCCGCTTGTCGCTTTACTTATTTGTGCGTTGCCGACGGCTTTCCCGGGAGGCCGGAGCACCCGAGGGCGGGCCGTGGCTGTGCGCGTGCCCGCGAGGATCCTGCTGGGGTCGCGGCAGGCAGGGACGCTCCCTGCGCGCTGGGTTAAGGGTGGCGCGGACGGAAACGGGACGCAGCGTTCCCGTCCCTGCCACAAGGGGGCAGCAAAGGACAGCCCATGGCTCCTGGAGCACCCGCACGCGGAGTCGTTGGGGGACATGGGTGCAGGGGCGCTTCCCCCGACCTGGGCCCGTCCAGGAGACGCCCTGTTCCGCCTGGGCGCCAGCAGGGCGCGAAGGGAGCGTCAACACTGTAGCTGTTGTCACCCGCGCCTCCCTTGCCCCCCAACCTTGAGGGAGGCTGTGGTGGGGGGAGCGTCGGGGGAGGGCGTGACAGCCCTGTGGGCACAGAGAGCTGGAAGTGGAAACTGGGGCCCAGAGCGGGCTGAGGCTCTCCAGCAGCCCAAGGAAAGGGAATTAATAATAACCGCCTCCACCCACCCCGGGTTACCTATTATTAACACTGTTCTACCAATTATTCCTACCACTTCTGGAGCGCCCAGTTGGCACTCACTGGGCCTGGCACCATTCTAAAGCTTTACAGCATTAATCCTCAGAACAACCCCTGTAGTGATGAAAACTGTTTTGGAACTTGATAGAGGTTGTGGCTGCACAACTTCGGGAATGTACGGGAAATACCACTGAATCGTACACATTGACATGGTTGATTTTATATTATATGAATTTCACCTCAATTAAAAACTTTCTGAGGTCAAAATCCTCATTTTATAGATAAGGAAACTACAGCACAGAGAGGTTGAGTTACTTGCCCACGGTCACATAGCTAGTAAGGAACTTGAACCCAGGACTCTGGCTGTCCAATGCCTCCTTCCTCACAGGCTGCTGCAGAAGTGACAGGAAGATGTGACTTCCTGGCCTGAGCTGCAGCTAGACACCTGGCCCCCAAACGAGAAGGCGCCAGGAGTGTGGCGGGTGGCCCAGCGTGCTGGGGCGTGAAGTCAGGCTCAGCGTGGGCTCCGAAGCCTCTCTCTGCTGCTTCCCGCCTGCCCTGCAGGAACGACCCAGCCAAAGCTGCCCTGTGAGGAGGTGGGTTTGGGGAACCCCAGAAACCGCCCCATGTCTTTGAATACCTTTCCGGCAGACGGACCACTGCCGTAGGAAATTCGGCCATTAGTAATGCCTTTATTTGCGTAAAACACAAGACCCAGTCCTGGCACAGATGCCCCCGGAAGGCATCATGCAGGGCAGTGTCCTTAGCTTGATGGCTCCGTGTGACACCAAGAACAGGTGGGGTAAGGAGGGGGTCGGGAGTGGGAGGACCCAGGGACCAGGCCCTTGGGGGGACACGAGGGGCCCTTGATCTGGGCCGTGGGATACGTTAGGGCCCTGGGATGTCGCCGAAGCGGGAGGGAGGGAGGCAAACAGGGTGAAGCCCCCGTTTTTATTGTGCCAAAATGCACGTAACACAAAAGCTGCCATATTAACCGTTTCTTAGTGTATAATTCAGTGGCTTTTGGTACATTCACAAGGTTGTGCAACCGGCACCACTGTCTACTTTTGGAACATTTTTATCACCCCAAAAGGAAACCCACCCCCATTAAGCTGTCACTCCTTCCTTCCCTCAGTGGCTGGCAACCATTCATCTGCTTATCTGCTTCCTGGAGGACATCTCGTTTGTCCTGGGGCTGTCTCTAATTCCTGTTCTTTCTTCCCTCTTCTCAGAGCAGAGTCCAGAGGCCTCCTGGATTTGGGAGCCTCAAGGGCTATCACTGTGATTGGCAGGGCTGTTGTGTACAGGCGTGCTGGTTGTAAACTGCACAGCTCTATGCAGCGGTCCTGGTCCCGGGGGCAGCTGTGATTGAGCAGAGCCTGAGTCTGGGGGAATCTGACCCAGGGGACTACACAGACAGGTACCACCCACCTTGACCTGCAGGCTGGCCCCCAAGTCCATTCACTTCCACCAGGTGTTGCACATGGTCCAAAGCTGGAGGGTCCCTCAGTGTGGAAAGATGGGGGCAGGGGTGGGGGATGGTGGCCCCGGGGGCTGGCGTGTCACGGTGCGCGGGGCTGGGTGGCAGAGCAGTCAGCAGCAGGTGCTGGAGACCAACTTGGATGTGAGTTCTGGCCCTGCCACCTCCCAGCTGGGTGGCTGCAGGGTCCCCTCCTTTAAAATGGGGTGACACGGAACATCATTCAGCCTCAGAAAGGAATGCGCTCCGACACGTGTTTCAACACGGGTGAACCTGGGGGACATTGCGCTCAGCGAAAGAGCCAGACACGAAAAGGCAGGTGCTATGTGATTCCACTTACGTGAGTCACCTACAGGACTCAAGTCCATGGGGACAGACAGTGAACTGGTGGTTGCCAGGGGCTGGGAGCGCGAGGGGCGGGGAGTCATTTAGTGGACACAGAGTTTCAGTTTTACGGGATGCAAAGAGTTCTGGAGGCGGGTGGCCCGATGGTTGCACAACGTTGCGAATGCACTTAATGCCGCTGAACTGTGCGCTGAAAACTGGTTTAAACGGTCAATGCACGTGTATTTCACTGCGATTTTCAAACCCCGTGAGCTGGTGCGCGTGCAGCGGTGCTTATAACTAACTGATGACGGCCAGCTGTGGATTCCTTTGTTCCTTCTCCGCTCCGGCTGCTTCACTTGACCAGCCTAAAAAGAAAAAGAATGGCACCAGAAACGTTTTTTTAACAATAGTGGCAGCCGTGGTGCCGTGCTGAGGGCCGGTGGACGTCACATGAGGAAAGTCGCCCCAGGGGCCGTGGTGAATGTTCACGGTGTCGCAGCGCCTGGGAGGCAGCGTGTCTCTCACGGGGCTTCGTTGGGGCCGGGGCGTGGCGCTGGCGTTTGAGGCGGTGGCCGGCACGGCCTGGGGAAGTGGCAGCTCTGCTTCCGGAGCAGCGATTCGCCCATTTGAAGTGTACGGCTCAGTGGTTCCAGCAGACTTTCAGAGCGACCCCACCGTCCCCACCATCAGCTTGAGCATTATCACCACCCGGACCCTTCGGCCCTCACTCCCTGTCCCCTCCCCAGCCCTGGCAGCCACACTCCGCTTCTCGGCTCTGTGGATTTGCCTATTCTGGACATTTCATGTAAACGGAGTCATGCAGCGTGTGTCCTTTGTGTCTGGCATCTGTCACTCCACGTGATGTTTTCAAGGTCCATCCGTGTTGTGGCGTGTGTCAGAGCTCCGTGCCTTTCTAAGGCTGGATAATGTCCTGTTACAGGGATGGGCCACGTTTAGTTTATCGGTCTGGCGCTCACGGACATGTGGCTGGGTAAGTCTGTTTTAATGGTTGGATGAAAAGCATGTGGATAATGGGGAGGTTGGGCCAGACAGAAAAAACCCCCCGGGGCAGAGCCCAGAGGCCAGAAGGTGACGCTGTGTGTGAGCAGAGCTGTGGTTCTCACGGGGCTCTCCCACCTGTGTCCCTGGTCAAATCCAAAATCTGGAACCCCCCAACTTCTCTTGGATTTCAAAGACACCCCAAGAGGTGCAGAGGCAGGGAGCATCCCGTAAGGATGACCGCCCCGCTGGCCTTTGGGTGGCCACCAGCACGCTGCCCACCCTCGGGGTAACTGGTTGGAGGTGGCAGGAGGGGGGGTCAGGGTGTGGAAGGAGGGACCCACCCCCAGCCCCTGCTGCACCTTCACCCATGGCCTTCCTCAGGCCCCAGGGCCCCTGCAGGGTGGAGAGAGAACTCCCGTGTTGGTTTCCTGTGGCTGCTGCTACAAATCACCGCAAACTGAGTGGCTTAAAAGGACAACTTGAACTTACCGTCTTACAGCGCTAGAGGTCGGAAACCTGAATCGATCTCGCTGGGCCAGTCACGGTGCGGGCAGAGCTGTCCCCTTCAGGAGGCCCGAGGGAGACTCCGTGTCCTGGCCTCATTCAGCTCTGGAGGCCGCCTGCAGAGGAGGGGACGGTCACCACTGCAGCCACAGCCCCTGCCCAGGGAGTGACCACTGAGGAGACCTGCAGAGCCGTCCCCAGCTGGGGCATGGTGGGGGCGCGGGTTTGCAGCCCCGCCCGGCCCAGTCACTGGCAGGAGAGAGGAGGTAGGATCCCTCAGGGAGGGCTCAGCTCAGCCATGGGGAATGAGTGCCTTGGTCCCAAACGGGGACGCGGGCACACTCCACAGCAGTCTCTGCATCCCGAAACGAAACGCGGGGCTGATGAGAAGTGGAAGCTGGTCCTGCAGAGGAGCCATAGCGCAACACTGGGGGGTGGACCACCGCATGCTGCTCACCCAGGGAGAGCCCCTTGGCGGGAGGGGGAGGTCCGCTCTTTCTCATAAGCGCGTGGGGACAGGGCTGTGTCCCAAGCATGCCGGCCCCATCCAGAGATCCCACACACAAGTCCTAGGTGCGGACTGAGGCCAGGCTGTGTACTGGGCACCGTGAATATTGGAGTGAAAAAAAACCAGACAAAACCCTGCCCTCGCGGAGCCCCACTCTGGAGGGGAGGCAGACACACGGGACCCGTGAGTGCGTTTGGTGTGGGTCAGGTTTGTGGGTCAGGTTGTGCAAGGGCTGTGACGGGGGCAGGTAGAGAGGATGGGAAGGGGCGTGGGGAGGGTATCACAAGGCACAGAGGGACCGGCTGGGCTCACCGGGAAGGTGACATGAGCAGCAAAGACTGGGAAGAAGAGCAGGTGAGCCTCGCAGAGACTGGGCCCAGGGGCAGCTGTGCAAAGGCCCTGGGGCAAGAGTGTGCTTGGCATACTTAAGGAACAGGGAGGTGGCCGTGTGTGCTGCAGAGTAAGCAAGAGGGACGTGGCAGGGAAGGGGAGCAGGCTGGGGGCCCCCAAAGGAGGAGGTGGCGGGAATGGTCTGTTTGGCTTTGATGCTGAGGGCCTCAGAGCAGTGGGAGGTGTGGGACCGGGGGGTGTGCTGACTCCCACCTTAACCCTCTGGCTGTTGCTGTGTTGAGAATAGACTGTAGTGACCAGGGGGGACAGGGAACGGGGAGGCGGGGACGGGGCAGCTCCCGCAGTGATCGGGGGGTGAGATTGGGCTCTGCTGTCCAGGTCGACACTGCCTGTGGAGGTGGGAGCTGAGGCGACTCCAGCTGGGAAAGGAAGAGCAGGGCAGGGCCGGAAAGGAGAAGCCATGTATCCATAGAGGCCACCCAGGGAGCAGGTGCAGAGAGGGGAACCTGGGGACAATGGCCTCTTGTCCCTGGAGCCTGACGCTCCCACCTGAAGGTCAGCTCAGGTCGTGATCTCTCAATACGTGCTCTGCCCACCAACTGGGCCAGAAGAGGGCACGGAGGGAGGGGCCACAGGCACCACAGGCACAGGGCAGACTCCAAGGACCCCCGAGCTCAGTGCCTGGGGCCCCAGTTGCCCACCCAGCCCCTCGGAGCTGTCCCTGCCTGGGACGGCCAGGGCCCCGGGCTGTCTGCTTCTCCACGCGGCCTAAGGCAATAGCCCCAGACACATGCGGCTGTTTAAGTTTACATTAATTAAATACTGTGAACATTAACATGTTATGTATTTATATAAATAATAATAAACGTAAACGATAAAATGAACGAGTCAGTTCCTCAGTTGCACCGGCCACATTTCAAGTGCTCAGTAGCCACACGTGGCCGTGGCTTCCACACACGGAACATTCCCGCCCCGCAGACAGTCGTGGGGTCACCCTCAGACCAGCAGCACCTGGGCCCTTCGGGGGGAGTGGGACGGACGGAGCAGGAGGGCGGGGCAGGGACCCCAGGGCTGGGAGGAGGGTGTCTGCCCGGAGCTGACTGGTGTTGACTCATCCGTCCCGAGGCCTGGGCCTTCGCGGGATTAAGCCCGAGCCTGTGACCAGAGAATGGCCCGGGAGGGCAGCGCTGGGGGCCTGGCCGCCGGTCCCAGCAGGAATGTTTGAGCTCAGCAGAGAGCACGGACAAAGCCGGGCAGAGCCACGCGGGGCAGGCAGGTGGGGCGCAAGCTCACGGAGATGCCGGGCTGCGCTATGTTCAGTCATGACCGGCAGGTGCCACACCTTTGTCCCTGCTGACCCCGGGCTGCCTTCCTCCCCAGGCCGCAGAACTCCCCGCGTTCCTCCATGCTGGGGCGATTTTGTAATGTAGCTCCACTCCCGATTGACGGGCACGTAGCTTATTTTGGTTTTTAGAAATGTGGTTGTCCTCCTGCTTTTCAGTCCCTTGTCCCTGCCTGGAGAGGAGGTCCCTCAACGCGGAGGCTGCATCATGCTTGCGGTGTCCCCAGGGCTGGGCACACCTAGGCGCTCTGTGCGCGCTTCACACGTGGATTGGCGAATTGTAGGAGGCTCCGTGGAGGGAAGAGGTCAAGGCCCGCCCCCGGGGGCGGAGAACCCGCGGTGGGGACCTGGGGCCCTGCAAGTTAGGGTCCCCTCCTCACGAGGGCCTACCCCTCAGCCTCCCTCACAGCATCCCTGCGACCCCACTCGACGGTGTCTTTGTGCCAGCCACAGACTTTGCCCAGTGTGCTCCACCATCGGGGACACAGGAGAAACACCATTACCCACCTGAAGTGGCCTCAAACTTCCTCCAACTGTCCCCACCCTGGTCCTCCCCAGCAGGCTCCCTGAGGGCAGGAACCTGCGTCCATCGTACTGGTCCTGGATCCTGAGTGGCCAGAACCGACTCATCATGCAGTACGTGTTCAATAAACATTTGATGAATGAATGAATGAATGGATCAATGGAGGAACAAATGAATGAATCCCTTCTCTTCCACCGTAGTTCTGACTGGGGACCCACGAACCCTTTCCTGGTCCTCTGGGGACCTTCTCTGGGACCACGGCAGTGCCTTGGCCCTCCCATGTATTCATTCAACGGTGACCTTGAGCACCTGCTCTGAGCCAGGCACCTGCTAACGCTGGCAAGCTGGGGACAGGGGCACTGGCTCGGATGGAGGGGTTAAATCCTGAGGGCCCCGCTGACCTCCTCGAGCAGGCATTCCGTGGCAGGGAGTTCAGTTTCCACATCTGAAAAATGGGGAGAGGAAGCGACAAGACAGGCCGCCATCTTCAGTGTGGCAATGGCTTCGTGGCTGGGTGCCTGCGTCAGATCTCAGCGGACGCTGCACCTCACTGCACACGCGTCATGCCTCGACTACGCTGGAAGAGACGGGGCCGGACTCCGAGCCACGTGCTGAGCACAGGCCAGGCATGTCGTGTACACTCAATGAAAGTTGTTACTTGCCGTGATCACATGTCACCTCACTGAATCTTTCCAAGACCCTACGGAGCAGGTGTCAGAGCGTCCCCATTTTGTGGATGGGGAAACCGAGGCTGAGAGAGGTGAAGACATTTGACCTGGGTCACACAGCTAGGGATTTGGCATCTCAGCTCACTGGGTCTCCATTTTACAGAGAGCTTAAGCCACCAACTCAAGGTCACACAGTGGCAGGGTGCAAGGCAGAGCCAGGACTCAAACCCAGGTTGGCTTCACACTGAAACCTATTGATCTTGTGTTCTGCCCATCGGGGCCCGGCCCGTCCATCACCCAGGCCTCTGGCCCTGGAGGAATGGGGTCCTGACCTCCTGACCTGGGCTGTTCCTAGTCTCACCTGACACTGTCCCCAGAAATGCAGCCCCACCGGTCTGGGCAGGGTCTGGGCATCGTGAGCCCTGGCCGGGCCCTGGAGGTGGGGCAGGGAGGAAGCAGCTTGGGCGTTGGAAGGAGGATGGAGTTTTGGGCCTGGGTTGGGCGGCCTGTCCTGTGGAGATCCGGAGCCTGGCAGAGCCTGTCTGGTCCCGCCCAACCCTGCTCCACTCTCTGCCCTGACAGTGTGACCTCCTTGCTGGGGGAGCCCTCATGGCCTGGCCTGAGAGGCCCAGAGCCAGGCTTGCAAGAACGCGTCCAGGGATGTGAAGCAGGTTGTATCGGAAAGTGGCCCACGGTTCCAGATGAGGATGCTGGAACCCTGGAAGCCCGGATCTGCAAGACGAGCTGACGGGGCAGCGTGGCCGGGTCAGAGTGGACTCCAGCTCCGGGTGAGGCAGAGTCCAAGAGGCCCCAGCGGAGCTGAGGGTTAACCCCTCGGTGGCTGGCCGGGGGAAAGGCCAGGGTGGCTGGGGGCTCAGAGCAGCCACTATTCAACCACCGGTCGGGAGCCATTTCAGTATTTTGACAACAGACACGCTGTACAGGTGCACGCTTGAATGTGGGGAAGGCCGGCGGAGGGTCATCGAAGCAGCGGCTCCCTGGGCCGCAGCAGGGTGGGGCCACCTGGCAGGCAGGGATGGTGGCAGTCAGCCAGGGGAGCTGGCGAGTAGGGGCCGGAGGCACATTCTCAGGGGCTGACTCAGGGGCAGGCAGAGCGTGACTCACAGTGGACCCTCTCCTGCTCCTGTGCCAGCGCCCGGCCTCCCCTCTGGCCCCAGGGGGACTGTGGAACTCGCCGGGCCCCCAGCCCAGGGCCGAGTGTGAGTCAGCCCATGTGGGCCACGGGGCCAACATGATTTTTCCACCCCTCACATTGTTCTACAAGAAAAGTAAATACATGTTACAAAACATGGGGTGAAGCTGGGCCGGCCCCCTCCTGTCCCCGCGGAGGGCGGGCAGGAGAGGCGCCTCCATACCAGGAACTCTGCGCACATCACTGTTCAGTGGCTCTCCCCCATTTTGCAGATGGGGAAACTGAGGTCTAGAGAGGTTAAGCCACCTGCCCAACGTCATGCAGCTGGGTGTAAGGTGGAGGCAGACCCAGGTTGGCTGCAAGCCAAAGCCTGTGGGTTTTCCCAGCTGTGCAGACCAGAGCTCATGCTGTGTCCATCTCTGTTCACAGCTGTTTCTCAGGGTGGCCCCAAACCACCTGCTTCAGCATCCTGGGGAATGAGGGTTTGTTAAAATGCACGTTCCTGGGCCCTGCCAGGTCCCGCCCAACCACAGTCTCTGGGACAGACCCTGGAATCTGCATTTTTAAATGCACCCCAGGTGGGGGTGAGGCCGACAGTCAGAGATGGGAGAATGACCATCTATACCCAGGCTCCCACCCCAGGAGAAGGCTCTGGATCCCGTCCTGCAGAGCCCTCTCTCCCGGGCTGGGGGAATGCTGCCCTTCTTGTTTCAAACTGGTTCACCGGCGGTGAACACCCCAAGCACCTCTCCAGCTGCTGGGGAAACAATGATGGCAAACAAGGAGGGTGTGGGGGACCCTTCAGAAGACAGTGGCCTTCCGTGAGCTGGCAGCCCGTCTGGCTGCAGGAAGAGGGCAGGTTTCAGGGTGGCCGAGGGTGCCCTGGTTGCCAGGGAACAAATGGCCCTTGAAGGCGCTGTCTCCATGGGGTCAGCCACAGGCAAACCCAAGGAAAGCAAACACCCTCCCCCGGCCCCAGCAGCAGGGGGATGAGTCACTTGGCATCGGAGGGCTCCGTGGATCCAAACAAATCCCATCTGCCCAGAGGAGGATGCACGGGCTGAGAACGGATCCCCCCGCATCCGGCCTGCCCACAGACGTGCGTGGTGCACACGTGTGCACACACGTGCACACACCAGCTCCCAGCCCAGCTTTTAGAGCACAGAGAGGGGAGGGGTGGTGAAGCACCACTCAGATTCCTCCTAAATCTGCTAATTCTCCCCACCACCCCTGAGCCAGGCCCAGCTGAGTCAGCAGGAGCCAGGCCCAGGGGCCCCAGCCAGAGCCGGGAGTGAGAGCTCTGGAGGGTGGAGGGGGCGGGGGTCCAAGGACTCAGGCGCTGGCAGCAGCCCAGCTGCGCACTGTGCCTCTCAGAGCCGGAAAATAAGACGAGAGAGGCCACCTCCCAGGCAGGGAGCACGGCCTCCTTCACCCCGTGAGGGGTGCTGGGCAGAGTCAGTCAGCCAAGGCGTGTTGGGCACTTGCCACGGTGCCTGGCACCTGAGTCACCCTCAGCCCATAAGATCTGGCATTACTATTATTTCATGCCCTCGTTGTTACTTAGAAGCTGAGCTGCAAGCCTGCCTGACCTGGGGGGTCTCGGTCCAGGTCCCTCCCCAAAACTGACTTTCACTTACCAGGAATTATGGATCTGGAACCCTTCCAAAGGGGATTTGGTAGTTCGGAGAAGTCCAGAATTTGAACATCGTTTGGAGCTCCCATAATCTGAGGACTTGTACCCCTCAGATCCACAAACATGCAGCCTCCAGCGACCAACATAACCCCCTCCTATCTGTTAAGCCCTCACTAACCGCCAGAGGACTTGTCAAGTGCTTAACACACAGGATCTCACCCTGTGAAGTTGATACTATGCTTGCACCCATTCCACAGATGAGGAAAACCAAGGCTCAGAGACGATTTCCCCCCTTCCTGAGAGGATGCAGCAGTTTCTCATGTATCCTTCCAGAAGCTTTCTGTGCATATACGCGCATGTTACACACATGTATATTCTCTTTCCTCCCCTGCTCTCTCTAACACAAGCGGAGTGTCCTATGCCCTCCCTTTCACACTTTGCCTCTGGTGCTCCGCTGTGTGTGTGGTCTATGTGTGGCTTTCCACATCTGCCTCTTTTCCAGCTGCAGGATCTCCCCAGTGTGGATGCGCCCTGAGTTATTTAACCGACTCCCTCCTGGTGGGCAACAGGTTGTTTCCTTGTCATGGACACTATTGCCCTGAACATCCCCAAATGCACACTTCACGCCCACTGAGAGCCCACCTGCAGGGAAAGGTAACAGGGAAGGAATGGGAGAGGGTGTCCGGGCAGAGCTAGAGCAGGGGCGAGAGCAGGGGGCCAACAAGATTCCCAGGGAGCCCCTCCCTGCGTCCCACCTGGGGCGTGTGGAAGGGTCTGTGCAGGTGAGCCAGCTCAGTGCAGAATTGCGGCTTCTGCAGGTCCCAGGTGCCCCGCCACACCTGTGTTCTGAAACCCTGGCTCCTCTCTGGCACCTGCTCCCAACGTCACCTGGCTGGAGGGAGCGTTCCTTCTGTGCCCTCAGACATAGGAAGGGAAGTCGCTTTAGGAAGAGGGAACTGCTCAAGCCCTTACCCGCCAGCGGGCAGCGCCCGAGAGGACCCCGGCAGGACCAGCTGGGGGTTAGGCTTGGTGGGAAGCTCTGTTCAGGGCTCCCGGCTGAGAAGCTGGAGGGCTACTCACAATGAGATCTCACACCACCAGGGTGACTTTCCAAAGTTCAGATTCCTGGCCCACACCCCAGACTCCCCAGTCAAGACTTCATGGGTTCCAGGGGCCCAGAATCTGCAGTTTACAAACTCATGCACGACCTCAGAGCCACTGTCTCTCACGGGGTCTTTCTCCTGTACGGGTCTCCAGACCCCTTTGAAAAGGTAACAACTTGAGTGTTTTGATTTTTATATGTGTTCCCTCCCGGGTCCCCCATAAGACTGAAAGCTCCCCAAGAGAAAGGCCTTTTTCAGTTTCTTGTTTTTTCCCTCTTCTTATCAGTGTTCGGCAGCAAAGCCTGGACACCAAGGCTGGGAGAGCGGTGGGAAACGTCTGGTGAATGAGTGACTCGTTGAGCAAGAGCCCCTCCCCCAGAGCAGTGCGCACAAGGGCGAGACACATTCCGAAAGCAGCTGTGGGGAGAATCGAACCCTTTTAGCCCATCCACAGAGCCCCTGTTAAGAATAAGGTTTTCCTAGAGTCCCCATGACACTTGGAAACTGCAGTCCTTTGGTGGCAGGGTGTCCTTAGATGCTCTGAAGTCTTGGGCAGGAAAAGCTCTTGAAGATCAACTCCTCACTAAATTCCTTATTTTATAAATAAAAAAGCAAGTGGGGAGGACACAGGCCTGAAGGCTCAGACAGCTGAACCTGAGTCCAGAACTCAGGACGCTGCTGAGAGGCTCCTGTCCTCCCGGCCTTGCCGCCGGACCTTATCACTCCCTGAGTCCTAACAGCCCTTTGACTATGAAGCATCTCGCTCATGGCCTTCCAGAGTCTCCCCCAGACTGTGGGCTCCTCCCCAGCTGCGCTGGGACCCGGGCCCCCTCCAGAGCGGCACCGACCGCGCCCAGCCGCGGGCCCCACGCGGGCTCCCCGCCAGGCTCGGTTTCTCTGTCCAGCTGCAGCCTCCTCCCCTGGCACGCGGTCCAGTGGGGACATGCTGGCAGAATTGTGCAATGCGGCTATTCTGAACTGGAATCGAGCAACTTTTATGACCAGCTACGAAGTATTTCTCTCGTGCCAGGGCTGGGAGTGACTAAAGTTTCAAAGGGTTTTTGTCCACCCCAGATGCCAGGCCAATAGCTGCAGCGAGCTTCCTGCGTTTGTGCCGGGGCACCCTGCGCAGCGCCGTGAGAGCTGCAGGAATCACCGCGCAACCCTCTGGGACAGGGTGGGGGCAGTTGTTGTCACGGTTTGACAAAGAAGAAAACAGGCTGGGGGCCCGAAAACACCTTGCTGAGGAGCCTCAGCTGCCCAGTGGGGGCGGTGGGTTTGAACTCAGGCAGGAGCACTCCGAAGCCTTTTCTCAATCGTCATCCACACTGCTCCCACCTGAGTGTAATTCACCAGCTGCCCAGGGCACAGGGACGCATAGGCGCACCTGGCCGGGGCCCAGCGGGTGCTGCTAAGCAGGAGGAGGGCCGAGAGCAGCGCGGAACCAGGTGAAGGCCCGGCCGGGAGGCGTGCCAGGCGGCGGGGAGGTGGGGCTGCGTGCGCTCCCGTAGGTGGCCTTCGCTCCCCCGCGCCACCCAGCGCCCAGTGTCTAGTCCCCAGGCTGCGGGGGCGGTGTCGGGCCCAGATCCCGTGTCCCCCAACCCCCGCGCCTGCCCCGCCCCGCCCCGAAGGCGCCCGACGCGCCCGAAGCCCCGCCCGCGCGGTGGCCCCTCCTCGGGAAGGTAAGCGCCACCTTCGCGGGAGCGGCCGCAGAGCCAGTGGCCGACGGGCGCCCCGCCTCCCGCCAGTAGTGACCGGGCGCCGCGGCCGAGCCGCACTCGGGGTCCCCGCGCCACCGCTCGCTCACCTGCGCCGCCGCCCCAGCCCGCACCCGCGAGCGCCACCATGAACTCGCTTTTCAAGAAGAGAAACAAAGGCAAATACAGCCCCTCGGTGCAGACCCGGAGGTGAGGAGGCGCCGCACGGCCCGCTCTGGACGCCCTCGGGAAGCCCTGGCGCCGGGGGAAGACTGCCCGGGGCCGCCCGCGGCCGGGCGCGGGGTACTGAGCCCCGAGCGCGCGACGCGCGGGAACGCCGGGCCGAGGCCACCCTTGAGCTGGGAAGCACCGCCCGGGAGGGGAAGGGACTGGTGGGGGCGCCGAGGGGGGCACGATGTGTGGCATCGGGGACTCCAGGAGCCCAGGGAGCACTGCCTTGGGGGCCTAGGGGATGGGCAACTGAGCTGGGGTACGGGGCTCCTCTGTGTCCCAGGGCCGCTCCCGCGCCAGGAATCGCCACCAGGATGCCAGGGCGGAGTGTCCGGAGGAAACTACACCCAAGGCGGGGGCGCACGGGGCAGGGAAATGGAGCTGGGTGTGGGGGGGCTCCCCAGCGCGTCCGAGAGCGCGCAGGTGCTCCTGGCGTCGTGGAGGCGAGAGGAGAGGGGCGGGGGGGCGGCCACCTGCCGCAGCACTTCCCGGCACCTGCCACCCCGCACTCCAGAGCGGTGCCCAGAAGCCCTGGTGGGTGTGGGATCGAGTGGGGGCACAGGCTGAGGCTCCCCCGTGGCCCCCAGGGCGCGGCCACTAGCTGAGGCTGGGCGGCGTCGGGCCGCCTCCTCGCAGGACGATTTCTCAGGGGTGTGGCTCCCTCCCTCACCCCAGCCCCGAAACTGGCGCGTCTCAGCCGCGGGTTCCCAGGGCGGCCTGGGAAGGGAATGACATGTCTCGATGTGTTTGCGTTGAGAGGCAGCCCACGTCCGTTTTGATAAGCCTAATGTATTCGCTTAATAACCGGTTTGGGGGAGCCTGGTGGAGATGCTGAGATTGAGGGAGGGGGCAGGACTTTGGCCCCTTCCTTGTCCCCCCCCATGGAAAATAGAATGGGGGTCCTCTGCAGGGGGTGGGGGAGCATTTTGCCAACTTCTCCCTACAAGAGGCTTAAGGCAGGTGGGGGAACCTGGCCCACCTGGCTGGGAGTTTTGCCCCAAGCCCCTCTCACTGGGGGCCCCTGTGCTGTTGAGCAGCTCCTCATGCCCTCCCCAGGCCCCCAGCCCACCCCTGCGGTCCACCCAGGCCGACAGACAGGTGCAGGCGGCAGGGCACCAGCAGGCTGCAATGGGCGCTGCATTCCCCTGCGCCTGCGCTTTCAGAAACTCACCGCCCTGCGATCCCACCCTCCTCACATCGCCCATCTGGGCTGCTACAAGCTCAGAGGCAATGCCCCGCCCCCTTGGAGAGTCCCCAACCCACCCCTCCCCGTCTCCCACAGCCCCAGAGACTGGGCAGGGCCTGCCTGCTGCTCCTCTGCTCCGCAGCTGTCCAGCTGGCTCTCAGACCCAGCCGGGGTCCCATCCAGTCCCTGCCCTGTTCCCTCAGGCATTGCACAATCAGATGCTCGGTGCCAGCCACAGACTGTCCTCCCCCCAACCAAGGCTTAGAGACCCATCCAGCCCTGCACACACCAGGAGATGGGCCGGGCCTCGCCCTGCCCTCTGCCTCCGCCCCTCCACCAGCTCCCAGCCCCAAGGCCAGGGCTTGGACCTAACAAAAGCTTGTAATGGACCCAGACCAGCTGGTGGAGGGAAGGCTACCCATCCTTTATGGCTTCCAGGCCTCTGCAGGCCTGTGGGGTGCAGCCATGGGGTCCTGCCCCTCCTGCCCCTCTCTGTACTCCTGGCCCAAGGCAGCCACTCTGTCGTTGGTTGTCAGCCAGTGGTCGCAGGTCTGAGCTTAGAGGTCTCTTTCTCCAGGAAGCCTTCCTGGTTCTCTTCCCAGGATGGGTGAAAGGCCCTTCCTTTGGGCTTTGTCACCCCAGCACTAAGAATGGGCACAGTCACAGCCCTGAGTAGGTGGCAGGTGTGTCGCTGTGTGGTCTCCCTCTGCCCCCTCCCTTCAGTTGGAACTAATCCCTGGGCTGGATTGGAGGGGGGGCAGGCCTGTGCCCATCCTCTCAGCAAGTGTCTCCTGAGCACCGCCTGATGCCCAGCTGGGGGTACTTGTGGCTCTGTGCTGTAACCACTGGTCACAGGGAACTGGCCCCCATGTTATTCTTTCACCCTGAGTTTTCTGGGGCCCTCTTTCATTGGGGAAGATGGGGCTGCCGGCGAGATTCAGCAGAGCGAGGTGGGTGGGAGCTCCAACCCTGAAAGCAGGACACCGTGCTTCCGATCCTGGCTTGCCACACGCATGGAACCTCATTGTCCTTGTCTGCAAAGCAGGGGTGGTGGTGATAAGTGTCTCATGTGTGGGGCTGCTGGCGGGAGCAGGGCCCAGCACACAGGAAGTGCACACATGAGGGTGAGGTCGCTGTCCCAAGCCCATCCAGGGGACCCAGGAGCCGGAGTTGTGACCTTCACACCTGGGCGGTCAGGGCTTTGGACTGCAAAGTGTGGATCTGTGGTTGGAGGGCCCCGTGGAAAGGTCGCCCCTCCCAGCTTGTCAGCCTTTTAGGAGCTGACGGGGAGGGCTGGGACGGGATGTGAACCCCGTTGCTCCTTCGCCCAGGTTCCTAATGACAGGTGTGGGAGCCGGTGTTCACACCTGAACTAATAACAGAGTCAGGCCTGGTGGTGCAGGTCACCATGGACGTGTCCAGCCCAGCAGAGAGGCCCTGGAGGAAACTTGCTCCCACCCTCCTGGCTGTGCAACCTTGAAGGGAGCGGCTTGGCCTCTCTGAGCCTGTTTTCTCACTTGTAGAGTGGGTTAAGCACCGTGCCTGCCTGGTGATGTTGGCTGAGGATTAAATGAAACAACACAGGGACAGGGTTAAGAGCAATAGGGGGCCTCAGTGTCACAGCAGCTGTAATGATGACAGTTCCCGAGCATGTGTGGATAAGGCACGTGCTGTGTGCGCTGATCGAGCTGGGTGTCCCGGTGGACAGGCTGTACACTGCACGACTGCAGGGCCACCACTCCCAGGGGACGTAGGTGGATCCCCTACGTCCTCCCTGCATTTGAGTCACTGTCGATCACATCAGAGAAGTAAGATGGACTTAAGCTTAAATACACGTGTGGTTGTGTGACCGTCAGGGTGGTGGGGCCAGGCGGAACAATGGAACATAGATCAGGTCTCTAGCCTGACCGTTCGGGTGCTCTGTGACTGGCTTGAGGTGATATCTCCCAGCAGAGGTCCTGGGAGGTGAGAGGGACTTCCCAGGGGAAGTGTCTGACCTGTCGTGGGTTGGTTAAGATCCAGCTCTGGAGTTGGACTGAATTTTAACTGTTTGGTTTTGAGAAAGAACTTGGCCTTGCTGAGCCTCAGCTTCCCCATCTGCAAAATGGGACTAATCTCGCCCCTCCACCCAGACCTGGGTCCCAGTCAATACCCAACAGCGTGGCCTCACCCAGGCAGAGTCTTGAAAGACTGGCCCAGCCCTAATGCGAATCCTGCATGGGAGGCAGGGCCAGGCCTTGGGGGGCAGTGCTGCTGAAAGGGGAACATCCCCTGCTCGGAGCCTCCTGGGGCACAGTGTGTGATGTCAGCCAGGCGTGAGTTCAGGCCCCAGCTCTGCCTCTCCTGCACTGCGTGACCTTGGGCAGGTCTCTGCGCCTCAGTTTCTTCATCTGTGAGATGGGGTGGTGACAGCAACCCCAGCCGGCGAGCCTGCGGGCTGGGTCGAGTGGGATAATGTACGGGCAGGTTCTAGCCCAGGACCCGGCTCAGAGCGAGCGCTCGGGAAATCTAGCAGCCCCTGTGAGTGTCACACGCCGCTGTTGCGAGTAACGACCGCGCTAAGCCCATTGCTGAGCAGGCAGCTGACTCAAGCAGACACTCACGCGCCCACTGACCAGGGGCAGCTGGGAAGCTGGAGCGATTTGGGAGGGGCCCTGTCAGCAAAGCCCATCCACCCCCGGCCGTATGGGTGACTTGGCCTGGGGTGAGCCACTGGCCAGCTCTCCAGCACCTACGTGCTGTGCCCAGCACGGCCGTGGACTCTACAGCCACCCATTCTGACAGTGCGTGCCAGGCAGGCAGTGCTGTCCCATTTCACCGAGGGTAACACTGAGGCCCAGAGGAAAGGCGTTCATTCACCTTGTGCTCACGGCTCACACATGGCTGCTGGTGGGGTCCAGGGCCCCTGGGGTGGGAAACAGGCCTCCCCATCCATACCTGGGGCTGGTGGCAGCTGTGTCCAGGGTCTGCCCCTGGCCAGATGGCGGAGTCACGTGTTAGCTTTATGTGCTCCGCCTCTACCCTCAGCAACCCTTCCCACCTGGCTTCCCCCACCGCATTGCCTCTGCTGGTTCTCTTGGCAGAGGAATGAGACCTGATGAATGAGAGTCAGGACGGAGCTGATGGCAGCACTTCAGGGGTGATCTCTGGGGAGAGGGAGTCTGGCGGGAGACACGTAGCTCCGTTCACCCCCCTTGGGCAACACCCTAAGGTAGGGGAGACATCCTTGTCAGGGGAGGAGAACCCGGCCTTCCCAGCACGGACCTGCCAGGCAGGGCCATGTGAGGTGCTGCTGGCACCACCCACCACCCTCCGGCCTGCCTGCCCTGGCCTGTCTGGGGAGCCTGAGGACGGAAATGGGCTCTGGTCTTTGTTCTCCCCGCCGTTGGCTGGTTGCAGTGCCGTAGTCTCCTGAGCCTGTGGAGGCCGCCTGGGGCCCCTTTCTGCCCCTCTTCAGGTGCCAGCCCTGCCTCTTCCTCTTTAAATGGACCCCCACTTCTCCCTGCCTCCAGAGCTAGCAGCCCCACGGGCCACCAGCCCCTCTCACCTGGACACCTGCAGCAGCCTCTTCATGGTTCCTGCTTCTGCCCTGATACCACCCTTCTCCCCTTGGCAGCCAGGGAGCTCCTTACAACATACAAGTCTGACCATACCCTCAGCTGCCTAACCCCCACCCCAGACCTCCCTGTGCTCTGAGGCCCTGGGAGCCGCTGCCCTGCACAATGTGGAGACATGCCTGTCACCCCCCGGTCTCCAGGCTGCATCTGGCTGCCCAGCCTTTGCCCATCCACCCCTCCTGCCAGGATGCTCTTCCCACCCCGCTTCCAGGCTCGCCCCTGGTTCCTCTGGGAAGCCCTGCCCAGCCTCTCTGCTGGGCGGATCCACCCACTGTCTCACCTCCTCTGTGGCTCTTATCTCAGCAGCCATGTGACTCTGTAGTGCCCAGACGTGGCCGCACATGTGTCCCCAGCGCATGTGCTGAATGAATGAGTGGGGGTGAGCCATGGGGGGCTAAGACTCTCCCCCTCCCTCAGCATCTCGAGGGAGCCCACACTGGCCTGCGCACCCCCATAGCCAGCGGAGCCCCGCAGGTGGGGGTGGATGGGTGGGAAGGAATGCAAGGCCTGAGCAGGTTGCCCCCTGCCCCGTCCCCGTTCAGTCACCTTCTGTGTGCAGGACAGTGGGTGGCAAGCAGGCCGAGTAAATAGCTGGGGACAGAGCAGGGTGACAAGTGCTGAGATAGAGGCAGAGGGCTTGGGGAGTGCAGAGCATGGCCCTGACCTCTGACCCCGGATGGGCCTCAGGAAGGGGGGAGGGTGGTCTTAGCCTGCCCAGGACCCCCAGGAGGTGGCTGGACAAACAGCACAGGGCAGGAATGAGACAGGGACGTGTGTACACACACACAGACACGCACATGTGTAGACACACCCTGCGAAAGCATCGCGTCGAGTGGATAAAGCAAGGTGACGAAGACTGCAAAGAGGTTGTTTGAACAGACGCACTTTAAAGAACATACCAGAGCAGTTCCAGCACCGCGCCCGGATGCAGACACGCGTGTGCTGAGAGTATAAGACAGGCTCAGGGAGAAACCGGTAAGTCTAAAACTGTATACGTGAGGAAGGGCTGAAAGCGTCACGCGCAAGAGCACTTCATTCCTTTAGAAAGGAAACCTGCAGCACACATGGAGACGCGAGAACTTCAGCTAAATCCTGGTGGTCGGCACAGGGGTGGCTGATTTTTTTTTTTTTTTGGGGAAGCTCTGTCACCCAGGCTGGAGTACAGTGACGTCATCACAGTCACTGCAGCCTCCAACTCCTGGGCTCAAGCCATCCTCCTGCCCCAGCCTCCCAAGCAGCTGGGACTACAGATGCCACCATGCCTGGCTAATTTATTTATTTACTTTTTACAGAGACGGGGTCTCGATATTGCCCAGGCTGGTCTTGAACCCCTGAGCTCAAGTGATCCTCCCACCTCAGCCTCCCAAAGTGCTGGGATTACAGGCGTGAGCCACCACACCCGGCCTAATTCTTTCCAGGAGTTTTCTGTGTGTTTGAGTAGATCATGACTTTTCAAGTTTTGTTAAGTGAGGGGGATGCAGGAGGAGGAGAAGCAGAGGGCGCGCGTGGGTGAGAGCTCAGAAGGACGCCCAGAGTCCTGGGTCTCAGAGTCTGGGGAGGAAGGGAAGAGGGCCCTGGCCTGGGGAGCGAGAATGGAGGGCGGCCGGCAGGTTCCAGAGGGGGAGTCACAAAGGGAGACCCTCCTCCACGTCGGGGGTGGCGCACGGGGGAAGACATGAACACAGGAGGGCCTGAAGTCGGGCTCCAGCTTGGAACAGTCCCCCTGACTTGTGATCAGGCGTCTGAGATAGGTTCGACCTCGCCTTTCTTTCCCAGCAAAGCCCAGAGAGTCCCCGCTCCTCCAACCCAGGCGTGCTGAGCGGCTGGCCGCCCCACCCGTCCCTGCCCAGACAGCGGGTTGTGCACGTCTCGTAAGTAAGACACACACACACCGAGCTGCTGCTCAGCCCTTGGCAGCGGCTCCGCCACCGCCTGAGCCCGGAAGGCCGCAGGGCTACAGGAGAGACAGAACTTGCAGAATTCTTTGCTGCCCAGCTGCCTGGGCCTGGATTTCAGGTTTATACCTTTTAGGGTTTCCACCTCTCCGTCTTGACTGTGGGGACATTTTGTTTCCAGTTGAAGGCTGAGGAAGGATTCTGAGTTTGTGCCACCAAGACCAGAGGGGGCCTCAACCCTGCTGCCCCAGATAGGAGATTGACGCCTCCCAACTGTAAAGTGTGCAAGCAGACCCTCACGTTACTGAGGGGGAGGCTGAAGCCCAGGGGCAGGGACCGAGGGCTCAGGGGGAGGAACAAAAGGCCTGGGCTTCAAGCTGCAGACTCACCCTCCAGAGCCGGCTCTGCCACTTGTCAGCTGGGAGGTTGGCCACATTTCTGTCCCACTCTGGGCTTCTTTCTTTATCACTGGTGTGGAAACTCCTGTCCCCCAAGAACGGTCCTAGCACATAGTAGGTGCTCAATAAAAAGTGGTGGAAGGCCTGTTTTGGATCTGCACGTTGGAGGTATGTAGGATTGTGGATGAGAGGATGTGTGTAAAGCATCAGGCACGTAGTAGGTGCTTAAATAATGTAGGCTGATACTCTTTGTCCACTTGTCTTGAACCCAGAGTGATGTCCTAATCCCCAAAAGGGTGGGCACCAAGGTTGGCTTGAGCTCTGTTTAAATCTTACAAAAATCTTCAAGACTGCCTTGGTGCCCTGAAACGGCTTGAACTCCTGTGTGTCTGTCACAAGAGCCTCAAAGCACTCAGCTGACACAGAGACCAAGGCCCCGCCAGAGGCCCGGAGGTAGGGTGGCCTTCCCTGAGCGGAAACGGATCAGGTCCCAGACCTGGAATTACTACCCCAGCAACCCTCTCATCTTAGGATCTATTTCCCTGAGATTAATAGCTGGGTGTGGGGGGATTTACTGTCTAATTACCACAGAAGTTTCTGGCAGGGAGAGTATCAGCCAATTGACCAATCAATCTGGAATTTATTGGGCACCTCCTGTGTACTGCTTTCTCATAAGACTTCCTTCCTGGAAAGATCTAGGGATTCTTCCTCCTCCTGCTTCCCTTTAACCCTTGCTGGGGTTCAGTTCCTCGTTCTCAGCCCTGGCTGTACATTGGAATCACCTGGGAAGCTTTAACCCTGCTGTCCGAGCCCTAAGACCAATGAAGTGAAAATCTCTGGGGGTGGGGGCCAGACATCGGTCCTCTGGGAAGCATATAGTTACGCCGATTGCTTCACTCCGTCTTGTCTTAGAGGTACATGGACCATGCTTTCCCATTTCTGTGCCAGTTGCCTGGTGGGTCTTTTATTCTTAATCTTCCTCTATCATTTAGTTTCGGGTATGTGTCCTGTGAATGGCATATAGCTGGGGGTGGAGGTGTTACTTATTGCATTCTCACCTGACAGCCTTTCATCTTTTAATAGACAAGATTAACTCATTCACATTTATTGTAATGTTGATGTGTTTGGATCTACTCTACCATATTTTCCTGGTTACTGTGCTTGTCCTTTGTTTCTTTTTTTCTCTTTTCCTGCTTTTTACTGGTTTCAGTTACATTTTCACAATTCAAGTTAGGTTATAAGGCCTGAATGGGAAAGAGTGGGTGAAAATACCCTGACCTAGGTGATCTAGAATCTTTGTAATTATAGTCATTGGAGTGTTTTTCTTAACTCTACCTATTAGCCTATAAACTTCTGGACAATAGGGAGTTACTCATCTTTGGGTGGCGGGGAGGCTTCTGTTGCCCTTAATTCCAGGCCTTGCATAAGCTCGGGGCTCCGTAAATACGTGTTAAACTGAGCAGACATTTATAGCATGTCAACAATTTGTATCTCTAGGGGCTTGTTCCTGGAGAAGGGCCTGTCACCAGGGACTATAAGAGGAGCCAAGAGATGACAGGGAGTTGGGAGGTGGGGTTAGAACTTTATTTGGCAATTACTGATTATGTAGAAGGTACCTGGCTGGGCTGCAGCAGTTCCCAGCATAGACCTTTCCTAAGCCTGTGACTCGGAGCAAGTTGCCGCTCCTCCCTCAGGCTCGGCCTCCTCATCCGCAGTGGGAGCTCTCATAGTACCTCCCGCGACGGGTTGTTAGGGAACCAGAGACGGAAACCATGTCAGGCACTGGGGTAGGGTGTGGCCAGGAAGGTGTTCAGTCCTTGCTGGTTCCTGCCACCTGAAAGGCCTGTTCAGAGGGACAGGCTGGGAGTCCCTTGTGGTGGCACCTTAGGAGAATGACTCAGCCTCAGTTTCCCACCACTCATTATTACCCAAACCCTGGGGTTAATTGTACTGACGAAGATGCCAGCAAGATTGGATCACTCTGCCTCCCCTGGGTGGTGGATGCCTCTCCCCATCGTCCTGTCTCCCCGATGTCTCTCGTTCCTTTCTCCGTGGTGGGGTGGGTGTCGATTGGCATTGACGTTCCTCTTATGCTGACGAGGTGGCTTTGAAGGCTGGCTGCTTGGGTTCGAATCCTGGCACCACTGCTTCCCAGCTCTGCGACCTCGGACAGGTTTCTTAACCCCTCTGAGCCTCAGTTATCTTCACCTGGAACATGGGGACATCAGAGTTTCTTAGACAGGATTAAGAAAAGAGCCGTAATAACTGTAAGGGCACCTACCTGCCACCCTTAGAGCTATGAGATTTCAATGGATGACACACAAAGGGACCCAGCAGGTGCTCTCAGTGCTGTTACTATCCAGTGATTGTTTCTTGAGTGTGCAGGAAACTGCCTACTGTGTGCAGCCTTTGTGTCAGGGCCAGGACAGACATTCCAGGAGCCAGGCAGTGTTTAGAGAAGGTGGGGGGGCTACATGTCACCTGAGGTGTGCCTCCCGCCAGACCCAGAGGTCTCCAGGGAGCCGCTGAGGCCCCGGCCAGCCCTAGAGGCAGGCAGGCCAGCAGAAGAGGATGCCCGTGGCTGGCAGGAGGCCAGGCCCCTGCTCTGGGCTCTGGGAGAGGTGAGGCCAGTTCCTGGTGAGAGGTGTGCACTCCTGTGCGTTCCAGACGTTCCGGCACAGATGCACCCCCACATACACGCCCACGGAGACAGAATTAACCCCAAAAGGGAGAAACCACAAACAGTCAAGGGCTGGTGGCCCTAGCCGGGCGGGGAGCACCGAACCTGCTGGGGCCCATCTATACGCACGGAAAGAGAGTGCACAGAAAGCTTCGACCCAGCACGGGGACAGAGCAGTTCTGGACGGCAGGGACAGCCAGGTGGAGGCGATGGCAGGAATGTGGCCTCTCTGATGCTGCTGGGCTGTGCTCCGTTCCTGGGTTGGCGGCTCAGGGGAGAGGCTGTTCCCCCAGCCTGGAGGAGGGGATGGCTGGGAGCAAGCCAAGTGCCCCCGCTCTGCCCACGGGCTGGAGGAACGGCCGCTGCAGCTCTGGGGGCCCAGGGAGGGGCGTGCGGGCTGTGGCGTGCTGGGCGCTCCACCCCCAGGCACCATGCTCCACTGGGCACAGCTGGGAGCCTTGGACGGATTTGGAGTCGGACAGCCAGGGACGGACCCTGAGGCAGGCGTCTAGCCAGGTGTGGCCTGGTGGAGGAGTGTCAGGGAAAGGGGAATGAGCATTTCTTAAGCGTCCCCAGGTGCCAGGCACTGCGTGAGACAGGAAGATGCTCCAAGAGCTGATCGACTTTATTATAGCAGAACTGATGAGCTACAGTCACTGTAGGCTTAGAGCTAAGCAGGACAGAGGGTCCCCGAACCACCTGGCGTCATGCCATCCTGTGTCATAACCACTAGCCACGGGAGATGTGCTCAGAACAACCGAGCTGTGGTGCAAGTCTGGCCGTGCAGCGGGTTTTGAAGACTTTGTACGAAAAGAACGTAAAATAGCTCATTTATAATGTTCTATTAACTACCTGTCAGACTGATAATATTTTGGATACATTAGGTTAAATAAAATACAAACATTAAGTTCACCTGTTTCTTTTCACTCTTTTCATGTAGCCACATGAAAAATTTTAATTACACATGTGGCCCGAGCTCCATTTCTGTTGGATGGCGCTGGCCTGGCACGCAAAGCAGAGTGGCACCCCCACCCCCTTGGGGACGTTTCCTGCCTGTCGAATGCATCTTTCTGTTTGTTACACGGCGAGCAGATGCGGAGACTCCGTTTATGGACGAGGAAATTAAGGCTGGGACAGGTGAAGCCGTGCACGCCGTGCCCACACAGCCGGCAGCTATTCGTCCCGCTGTCGACGGGTGAGCTCTGTGCTGGGTGCCACAGACGTGACCGTGGACAGCTGGCAAAGACCCCCGCCCTGGCAGAGCCCCTGCACTCCAGTGACGAGGAGGATAAAAGCCAGCCGTCCTAACCCTCACGGTGTGACCGCCACACCCAAAGTGCTTTAATTTACAGGGTCATCTGAATGGTCTCAACCCTCTGCGGTGGGATCAGTTCTTATCCATGTGTCACGGACAAAGAAACTGAGACACAGAGGCTGAGGATCATACCACACCCAGGTTAGAGTGACAACACAGTCTTATTCTCGCCTCTGTGCCAGGCTGCCTCAGTTTCCCCCCGTAAGCAAGATAGGAGAATGGGCCACGTGGTGCCACGTGCTTGACAGGTAGAGTGGAAGGGTGGCTCTCGAAGCCACCCACACACAGGTAGCCTCCATCCTGGGTCACTGCTGGCTGGTGGCCACTGGAGGCTGGCCGTTCACGGTGTCCTAGGAGAGTCTGGGTGTCTCCTGAGGGGCAGGAGGCCAGGGAGCAGGTCTCTCCGACTCTTAGATCCTCCTGCAGTGCGACCTGATGGCACCGTCGTCCAGCCTAAACCTCACCTGTGCTCTCGGAATAGACAGCGGGTGGTCATTGCCTGGGTCCGGGTGAGCAGGGGTGATCTTGACCACGGTGGAGGCCGTAGGGACAGCGGAGGGGGGTACACAGGGCATCTGTTCCCGGGTGGAACCAGTGGAGGGGAGGCCGGGATCTGGGACCGTTCTTGGGTTCTGCCGGATCGACCGGGTAGACGAGTCCTCCTGGCCCTCCCCTTCTGCGGTTTCGCTCCTGTGGACGAAGCAGCGGAAACAGCCCGTACCCTCCAAACCCCCAAACCTTCCGACCCTGCTCCCAAGCCCGAACCCAAGGCAGCTGAAGCGGGCCGTGCATTTATCCCCGCCCAGGCCTGGGACCCCGCGTCCTCCTGACAGGCTAATCGCCCGTGTGCATGTCCCGGCCTCTCCTTGCAGACGCTGGAGGAGACGCTTCCAAATACCAAGGTTTCTCGCGAGTTCCCTGCATCCGGGCAAGGCGACATCCGCAAGGCGGAACAAGAGCGTGCCCCGGCTTGCGCCAGCATCAGCAGGAATGGTGTGGGTGGCCCAGGGCCGTTTTTAGCTCCCTGGTACCAGCGGATTCTGACTTCAGGCCTCAGTCGCTGGCTTTTATCAGCTCCTTAAAAGGAGCCCAAATCCCTGGAGGGTGAACCCAGGTTGAGGTAGAGTCCGGCTCCCTCGTATCCCAGACACGAGACAGTCCCCCATACCTGCACTCTCAGCTAACCGTGCCCCAGCCCTGTGGTGTGTGTGCTGCAGTGACTCCCATTTTACAGCCAGGGAAACTGAGACTTGGAGAGGCTAAGTCATTTATAGCTTGGTAAGAGCAGAGTCAGGGTTTGACCCCAAGCCGTGTGACTTTGCTCTGGGTGCTTAGTCCCTGGGTCATGCTGCCCCTCTGGCTGCAGCCAAGGACAGTGGCACCCACACAGTTGAAGCAGGAAGAGTGACCAGTGGGGTGGGGAGTAAGGGTCCCCGAGATACGCATGCTCTCCTCCTCTGCCCACATGATGCGCCGATGGCGTGTGGGTGAGCGGGGTGCCAGCTCTGTCTCCGCTTCTCTGATGGGCATCCCTGCTGGCCCTCTGGCCAGACCACGGCTGTCCTGGGCCACGCCTGGGCACCACACAGCTGTGGGTTCAAATCCCAGCTTTGCACTTCGCAACTGCCTTTCAGAGCCTCTGAGTTCTCAGCTGCGAGTTGCCACCTCTAAAGCAGGTCGGCTGTGGCTGTTGATGCTCTAATTCCCGGTGACAGACCAGGGGCACCTGGGGCTGGTTGGGGCTCCCAGGCCCCTTCCCGGCAGTCCCTCCGCTCTGCGTACTTCCTAGGACACGCAGAAGCGCCCGTCCTAGGCTCAAGCCTGTGGGCTCAGACCCAGGAAGCCCTTGTCTGTTCCCTGAGAGTATCCCCAAACCCAGCCCCAGAGCCCCGGGGAGGTGCCAGGCAGCTCCCCAGCTGGCCTGGGCCCCATGTTTCCCTCCTTGCACTAGGAGAAGGAGACAAGGGCTGATTCTTGGGAGAAACAGCCTCAGTCTGCTTAAGGTGACCCACTGGGCTTGCAAAACCCACCCTGCAAGCAGCCCCTGACCCGCAGCCTGGCCTGGGCTCGGGGCCATTTCTGGGCCAGCTGAGACCTGGGTCCCCACCCACTCCCACCCCATCAGCAGGAGTCGGGGTGGGTCTTGGGCCAGGGCAGGGGCTTCTCTCAGGCCCTAGCACCCCACCTCCTCCCGCCTGTCCACGGTGGGCGTCCTGAATGCGTCCCACCACTGAGAGGCGTCAGCTCCTGTCAGCATTTGCTGGAAAACCCAGGATCCTGGAAGGACCCCCCTCCTTTTTTAAAGTAAACTGTTTTTCTCATTTCTCCAGTTTCCCACTAAGGTCCCTTTTCTGTCCCCAGGTCCCACCCAGGATCCCTCGTTGCATTTAGTTCTCACATCTCATCGGTTTCCTCTGGTCTGTGGCAGCTCCTCGGTTTGTCCTTGACTTTCATGACCTTGACACTTCTGCAGAGCATCTGCAGTCTGGCTCTGCCTGCGGCTTCTGCTGGTGGGATGGGGACTTTGCATTACTGGGAAGGAGCCCTGTGTCCTCCAGTGCACGCGGAAGTCCTCGACGCTGACGCATCTCAGCCCTGGGGATGTTAACCTTGGTCTCTTCTCCACTGTGCGGTGCCTGTTTTCTAGAAGGAACCTATTTTATAGGACCAAGCGCCACAGGCAAGCGGGGGGCCCCTGGGAGAGAAAAGGGGACCCACGGGCAGAGCCCCGTGCCGCTCAGGGGGAGTGTAAAGGCTGAGTTTCATGGTTAAACCCACCCCCTCGGGGAGTAAAAGCGCAATGAACCTGCGTTGCATGGGCGAGTGGTCATCATTACCGTTGAGGGAGCCCCTGCCCTGTGCCAGGCCATTCACATGCCTGCCTTTAGTGTTTGTTGAGCACCTCCCGTGTGCCAGGCGGTTTTAGGCGCTGGTAAAATAGCCATGGATACCCCACTCTTATCCAGAGCAGAAATGATCTTGAAGCTGTTTTGGGGGTCCTGGATGCTGCTCTAAACCTCCAGCTCAGTCTTCAAACCCCAAAGTTGTCTTTGAAACTTGTTCAGGTGTTTGCAGAAGTGATCCTGATTCTACCTCCCCTCTGCCCAACACGCTTAACTAGGTAGGACTTATTACTCCCATTTTACAGATGATGAAACTGAGGCTCAGAAACATAAAGCAGCTCCTCAAGGTCTCACTGCTCAGGTCAGGATTTGAACCCTGGCTGGCTGCAGATGTTGGAGTCTTTCTCCTACTCGGGCTGTCCCCCGAGTGACCTTGGGTGGTGCCTTCCCTTCACCAGGTTTGCTCATTGGGTGACAAGCAGGCGGGGCTGGATGGCCACTGCCCTCAGCACACCCGTCCGTGTTGCCTTCTGAGGAAGGAGCGCGAGAGCTGGGTGTGTCCTCTCAGCGGGCACCCGGGCACCTTCCCTTTACTGGGGTGGGTGGCTGGGGGCGCACCGGTCCTGGCTCCGTGGGTGGGACCGGGCTGGGGTGAGGGTTGTGGGGAAGCACTGTATCTCGGCCTCCATCAGCAGGGCTGGGCCCAGGGGTGCCACGTCTGGCCGCCCCCAGCGCGGCTCATTAGCGAGATGAAAAGCTGGACTAGCCCGGCCAGTTCCCAGCGCTCCTGGGACGTGTCCCCCTCCCTGCATGCTCCCGACCCACCCGCATTCCTGCACTCCTGGCATGGGCTCTGTGGCTCTCCCGGGACACGTGGTCAGCTCCTGTGGCCAGCTGGACAGCGGGGGGCCTCTCATTTGGAACCCCAAACCCAAAGGGCGAGGTGCTGGCACTGCCTCCGGCGGTCTGGATTCGAATCTCAGCTCTGCCCTGCTTTCTGGCAGCAGGACTGTGGCCAAGTTATGGAATCACTTTGTACCTCAGTTTCTCCATCTATAAAATGGGGGGAACGATGCCACTAACTTTAGAGGGTGGTGGGATTCGTGGGCTAATATACGTGTGACTTGCTTAGCACGAGGCCAGACACACAGTCCGCCCTCTGTGAGCGTTAACCAGCATCTTCCCGGCGGCTGGGAGTTACCCGGAGGTGGCCCAGCCTCCTTGGAAAACAGGACCAAAAAAAGGCAGGACCCGACTTGAGGGTGAGGGAGGGAGAAACAAACCCCTACAAATTATAAATGGTGTTTGCCATTTTTTTTTTGGTAACAGCTTTATTGCAATATAATTCACATACCATATAATTCTCTTATTTAAAGTGTACAATTTCTTGGCTTTTAGCATTAACATATTCACAGAGTTGCGCATCCGTCGCCATAATCGATTTTAGAACATTCTCGTCACCCCAGAAAGAAACCCTGTAGCCGCAGCAGTCGCTCCCGGCGTCCCTCCCCGGCCCCGGCAGCCACGTGTCTGCTTCCCGCTTCCGTGGACAGTTCACGTACGTGGGACGGTACGCGCAGCCTGGGGCCTCCCGTGCCTGGCTTCACCTTCAGCGCGGTGTTCCCAGGTCCACCGCGTGGTAGCGCGTGTCAGGGCTGCATCGCTTTTTTTGGTCGAATAGTCCAGATATACCACATTTTGTTTATTGATCAGTTGATGGCCGTCCGGGTCGTTTCTGCTTTGGGGCTACCACGCACGCTGCTGCTACGAACGTTTGCGTGTAATTCTGGGCGGACGCGGGTTTCATTGCCTAGGGCTGATTCCTAGGGGCGGGATTGCTGGGCCACACGGCCAGTGCTTGACCTCTGAGGACCTGCCAGAGCGTTTTCCACAGCCGTGCACGTCTCGCCTTCCCGCCAGCAAGGCCCAGGCGTTCCCGCTGCTCCACGTCCTTGTCAATGATTGTTATTTGCCTTTTGTTATGGCCTTGCAATGGGTGGAAAGTGGCATCCTGTTGTGGTTTGGGGCACTTGGCACTTTAAATTAATGTGTTAAGTATCTACTGTGTGCTGGGAGCCCTGCGAGATTGTCACGTGGAGTTGTTCAGGGCCTGGACTCCAGGGCCTGCCCAAGTTGGAGACCTGGCTCTGCCATCTAATTACTGTGTGACTTTGGGAAAGTTACTTAACCTCTCTGGTCCTCGGTTTCCACATCTATAAAGTGGAGATAATAATACAATTACTCGCCACGCTAACACCTACCTCATAGGGTCGTAGAAGGTTGTTAGGAATGAAAGAGGAGCCAAGCACGTAGAAGGTAAACATTAGCTCATACTGCCACCATGATGGTTGTTGTTGCTGTACGTTGGCTCGTGATTTTCCTGGCCCTCCTAGCACCAGGATCTGCCTATCTCTCATGGCCTCTCCTCAGTGGAGACTTTTGTCCGGGGAACCCAAAACCCCAGCCGCCACTGCCTCTTCCAGGAAGCCCTCACTGACCACCACAGCCCCGTCCAGCAGTCAGGAGGTGTCTCTGAGCATCTGCAACCCCCATGCCTGCCTCCGTCCTGTGACTATTTCCATAAATGCTAATTTCCTCTTGGCCTGTGGGGTGAACGCTCGGAGGGTGAGGCTGTGTCTGTGTGAGGTGCTGGGCCTGGCACACAGCAGGTGCTTAATGAGTGCAGGTGGAATGAAACTCCTGGGTGCTGAGATGCTCAGGCCCTGCTGTGGAGTCACACAAAAGGGTCTTCAGTGGAGACTGGGAGGATAAGGAACTAATCTTGACCGTCGCTGGCTGGCTGGGTAGCACTGGCCAAGTTGCTTTCCCTCTCTGGTCTCTGCTTCTTCCTTAGTTTAAAGACAGCCAGGCGGAGCTGGGGGCGGATCTCTAGGGCTCCTTGACAACTGTCATCACAAGCCTTTGCGGAGCTCACTGTGAGCCCGGCTCTGTGGCAGCCCCTTGCCGGCAGCCCCCGCTCCCATTTGTAACCCCCCGCCCTGACCCCTGGGAAAGGTGCTGTTCCTCTGCCCCATCTGACCAGGGGGCAGGGCACAGAGAGGCAAAGCAGCTTGGCCACGTCACACAGCCAGCAAGTGGCTGATTAGAGTCAAGATTTGAACTCACAGCTGATCCCAGAGCCAAAGTCTTAGCCACCATGACAGTGTTTCCCAGAGTGGTCTGTGATGTGATTCTGGGGCGCGGGGGGCGGCAGACAGGTGTGACAGAAGGACACAGAAACCCCGAGGGGGAGAGCCGCCCTGCTCTCAGGTCTCTGAGACCTTCGGGGAGGGGCTCAGCCTGGCGCCAGCGCGGCTCTCGCAGCCCCGGGGCCGCCGCACGTCCAGCCGTCACCGAAACCGTCGTTTATTTCCACGGAGCGTATTCGGGCGGCTACTTGGTGTAGAGGGGACTTCTGGTTTTCTGTTCACGACGGGGACAGCAAGTTACCTTCCTAAGCACATTTACTTACCTGTAAAAAGTGAGTAGGTTGAAAGAAAAATATCAGGTAATTAAGGATAAGGGGGCTCAAGCAAGAACTGGTTCACAAGTGTGCCCGGCGTGTGATCCGTGAAGGCGCGAACGTCCCCCCGCCGTGGGACAGGTGAATGGCACGCGGCCGTCTGCGGGACGGAATAGTGTTCAGCCACGAAAAGGAAGGAGGTTCCGACACGTGCTGCGACGTGATGGACCTTGAAAACCCTGTGCCGAGTGAAGCAGCCAGACGCGAAGGCCACACAGGCTGACTCTAGTGCCGTGGAACGTCCAGAATGGGCAGACCGTAGAGACAGAAAGCAGATGGGCGGTGGCCAGGGGCTGGGCGGGGACGGGGGACAGAGAGTGACTGCTCTTGGGTGTGGGGTGTGGGGACGCTTGCCCAACTCCGCGTGCACTTTATATGGGTGAATTTTATGGTACGTGAATTACATCTCAGTTTTAAAGAGACGTTGTGCTTTGCCAACGTGGCAAAACAGACGCGTTAGACCGAATGACCCAAGTTGGGGCTGACACCTTCCCGGGTGTTGTCTCGGTGGCTTTAGCGACGTCACCCTGTGGGGTCAGCCTAGCTTCCTGGAAGGCTGGGTGGGCAGTTCCCGCTCAGAGCCTGGGCCGGGCACAGTCTGGGAGGAGGGGATCCCGGTGGGGTCGTAGCCCCCGCCCCTCGGCCCACCTGCCCGCGGCTTCCGCCCGCAGCATCTCGAACAAGGAGCTGTCGGAGCTGATCGAGCAGCTGCAGAAGAATGCCGACCAGGTGGAGAAGAACATCGTGGACACGGAGGCCAAGATGCAGAGCGTGAGTGGCTCCCGCTCCAATCCCGGCGCGCCCCTGTGCTGCCAGCCCCACCCCGGACAAGGGGCATGTCGGAACCAGTGGTTCTCATCCAGGGGTGATTCTGCCCGCAGGGGACACGAGGGCCCATCTGGAGACACTTTGGTTGGCACAGCATGGGGGAGGGTGCTCCTGGCGTCTAGCGGGTCGGGGCTGGAACTCGGTGAGAGGATGCAGGCGGGGTGCAGGGCTCCGTAGCATCCTCAGTGTCGATCTCAATGCTCAGGCGGCTGTAGCATGGGTCAGGCCTCCCTCTGCCCTCCCTGCAGGAGAGAGAGGACAGAGCCGTGCGTGGTTCCCCGCTCTGTAACACGGGGATAACAGCTGCCGTAGGTTCTCCTGCGGATTAGACGGCGGGAGGCCTCTGTACCTGCCCGCCACGCACTGCTGAGATTAGGATCCTGTCTCCAACCCCCGCCAGCCCCAGCCTGGTGCCCGCTTTGTACTTGGAGAAGCCAAGGTTCAGAAAGGGGCGGGGGTGACTGGAGATGGTGACACAGATGTTCCCAGGAGCAGCCTGGAGGTGGGGTTGCCAGATTTAGCGAGTCTAGTACAGGATGTCCAGTTAACGTTTGTGTTTCAGGACACAAATAACGTTCGAGAATCAGAATGTCTCACGTGCTATTTGGGATATTCTTATGGTACAAAAGTTTTCGTTTATCTGAAATTCAAAGGTAACTGAGCCATCTGTATTTTCTCTGGCATCCCTGCCCTGGGGAGGTCAGAAAAGTGAAGGGCTAAAGTGGAGAGGTCATGAGGGGGGTCAAGGTCTGCCCACCCTCCTGCTGTCCCCAGGCCCAGCCCAGGCTGCTCTTCCCTCCCCGCCGCCTCTGCCAGCCCAGACGTCCACCCCCCAGGGCCTGTCCCCATAGCCCAGAGACCCCAGGGGGAGGGCGGGCGTTGGCCAGCCGGGGGTGGGAGATGCAGTGTGGTGTGGAGGCAAGTGGGTGTCTGTTCCTGGTCACCAGCTGCCCCCAGGGGCCCCTTCCTCCTGCCTGGGTCCCCCGCCCCCTCCTTCTCAGTGCCTCTTGTCACTTGTCATCATTCTCCTCTCTCGGGGCCCCTGGGGCAGTGTTTTCCTCTTTCCTAAATGAAATGCAGCTTTTTGGGGTGTGTCTCTTTTTTCCTTCTAACAAAAGTAATGTGTGTTCAGTACAAACATTTCAGGACAGATAAACAAGTATAACAAAGTAGAATCGTGGAGAATCATCACCAGAGGTGTCAGCTGTTAGCATTTTGGTGTGTGTCTGTGTGTGAGAGAGGGGGGAGAGAGAACAGAGCTGACCCCCTCATTTCATTCGCCTGGAGCAAACACTCGAAGTAACAAGAACGTATCCAGGAGATGCCTTCCAACTGCTTTCGAACTTCAGCCGAACAGACCTTAAAAGAGAAGCCATGTTCTGAAGACTACCCGGACTGGACAGTCTTTCTGTTGTTTCCTTTTTGCAGAAGATGTCATTATCTATTAACTTAATTACCCAGTAATTCTCCTGAATTTTTCCTTCTTTTTTTTAACGGAGCGGAGGTTCACATCACATAGAATTTACCATTTAAAGTGAACGATTCAGCAGCACTCAGTACATTCACAGTGCTGTGTAAGCACCTCTCCACCTAGTTCCCAGATGTTTCCACCACTCCGAAGGGAAACCCACCCCGGCTAAGCCGCCACTCCTCTCTCTGTCTCTGTGGATTTACCGATTCTGGTTATTTCGTGTACGTAGGGATCTTACACTCTGTGACCTTTTCAGTCTGGATAAGCACTAAACATGCAGAACCGTTGAAAGCATCGCGCAGTGAACGCCCGTATCCCACGCTCAGACTCTGCCAGGAATGCCGCTGTATTTGCTCCCTCGCGGCCCGTCAGAGTGTGGGTGTGACGTATCAGATACGTCAGTCCCTGGGATTTTATAAAACCTTTTTATTGAGGTGTAACTAATAGAAAGTTTTTAGAAGTGTCCGCATTTTAAGAGTCACCTCAGCAAAGTTTTGCGTGGGTTGGGAACTGAGTAACCGCTGCCCCGGGCAAGAGAGAGGCCACTTTTCAGACAGCTGCCCGGTGACCTTCCCCTTCAGTGGCCCCGGACCTCTCTCACCATCGATCCGTTCTGCCTGACTTTGAACCCTGCACACCAGCCTGCGTCGTCTAGACGTCCTCTTTCTCCGCTCAGTCGGTGTGTTTTGAGAGAGCGTGCGTTCCGACCCAGGCCCTGCATGAGTTAGGCAATGATTAATTGGCTTCTCCCTTTTGCAAAATTAATCTTTGACCCGCGACTCAGATGCTCTGGTCATGAGGAGCGGATAAAATTCTCCGAGCCCAGAAGTGGGATGTTTTATTGTGATCGACTGACCGGCCAACCCGGGTTGGGGGTGCCCGGTTCCACTGGCCTTTTGACGGGTCGGGTGGGCCTCACCTCCAAGCCCGCTGGGGAGTCGGCCCCGCCTACCCAGGGAAAGATGGTCCCCAGAGGAAGCCAAGTGTCCGTACCGGGAACCACATCACCTCTATGCGTTTCTGATTTCTTTTGCCATTTTTTCCTTTTTCTTTCTTTCTTTCTTTCTTTCTTTCTTTCTTTTTTTTTTTTTTTTTTTTTTTTGTTTTTTTTGGAGACAGACTCTCACTCTGTCTCCCAGGCTGCAGGGCATAGCACCATCATAGCTCACTGCAGCCTCCAACTCCTGGGCTCAAGCGATCCTCTTGCCTCAGCCTCCCAAAGTCCTGGGATTACAGGCATGAGCCATTGCTCCTGGCCTCTTTTTCCTTTTTTAACAACCTTATCGAGGCATATTTTACATATCACAGAATGCTCCCATTGCAGATGTACAGTTCAGTGATTTTTAGTGACTTGAGTGAGTGGCACAACTGTCTCCGTGAATCAGTTTCAGGACATTTCCCCCCACAGTGGGATCTCCAGTGCCCACTTACTGTTAATGCTGTTCCCACCCCTACCCCGGGCAGCCACTGATCCACTTTCTGTCTCTGGATTTGCCTGTCGGGACATTTGACATACTCGGGCTCCCACCCACCAGGCCTCTGGCTCCTCTCACTTTGCGTAGCGCGTGGAGGCCCGCCCGCGCAGAGCACGTCCGTGGGCAGCTCTGTCTCGATCGCCGATTCGTATTTCTCAGTTCACTTTGCCTCTTCTGAGCGAGTGTTCTTACTCCCATTGTAGAGAAGGGGACACTGAGACCCACCCGGCAAGGGGAAGGGGCTGGCTGCCTCTGGGTGTCCCGGGGTTAGCCCCGACCTGCCCTGTCCTCTCACTGGCAGGTCATCGCCTCCCCTCCGGACAGGGGTCAAATGTGCACGGAGTGAGTTAGCCTGCTGTGTTCAGCAACTGCTCTCCTGGCTGCCACCTGTCCCTCTTCCCTAAACAAACAGACCCTGGACTCCTCAGCAACCTTTCAGTGGCACCTCCCAATATCTCCCCACTCCGTTCATTCTCGCCACGTCCACGGGTGCCACCCTTGCTTTGCCACTGGTGGCTATCACAGAGAGCTGACTGCCCTCCCAGCTCATAGGCCGGCTGTCTACAGCCTCTGCCTCGGTGGAGCCCCACCCGCCCTTAGGTCCCGGTACCCTGGCCCTGCCCACCTCTCTCCACCCCTTTCCTCCCCCTTCCCTGGCTTCCAGCCTCAGCAGCCTTCTCACAGTGCCTCAGGCATGGCTTGTTCTGTCCTGCCCCAGGACCTTCGCACAGGCTGTTCCCTCTACCTACAACACTCTTCCCTTTCATCCTTCATGCTTAGCTTGTGTCACTGTCTCAGAGAGGCCTTTCTGACCACCGCAGCTGAAGCAGGTTCCCTTGTTCCCGCTCTGGTGTGTTTCCTTCATAAACATGGACTTGCAGGAACTTGCAGTCACCTGTGTGCAGTTTATGTGCTGTGGCCTTCCTGGTGGTCTCCCAGGTGGGCGGGGCCCTGCCTCTTGCGCTCACAGCCCTGTCCCAGCGCCCAGCGAGTAGTAGGCATCTGAGCTTTGTCTGCTCCGTGGCCAGAGGAAAGGCTTGACGAGGCCAGGGGAGCCCCACAGTGGTCCCCTTCCTTCCACCCTCCTATGGCCACAGTGCCCATTCTGAGTCCCCACCCCTTGTCCCCTCTCTCTCGTGACCCTCACAGGACCTGGCCCGACTGCAGGAGGGTCGGCAGCCTGAGCACCGGGACATGGCGCTGCAGAAGGTGTCGGACTCGGAGAAGCTGCTGTACGTGCTGGAGGCAGATGCGGCCATCGCCAAGCACATGAAGCACCCCCAGGGGGACATGATCGCCGAGGAGTAGGTCCCTTCCTTCTGGGCTGTGGGCCAGGGCAGGAGGTCTGCAGCCGATCAACACTCGGGAGCCCAGTCGGGGTTGACGGAGGGCTGATTAGGTGCCAGACCCTCCACATTCATGGCAACGCTATTTTGCAGTTGGGGAAACTGAGGCTCAAGGAGTTGATGTCCCTCGTTCTGGTCACAGCATGACTGCAGCTCCCTGTGCCACCGTGCTGTCTGACCTCCGAGCTTTTTAGCATGAGCTCTCACGCTTCCCAGGGCCCTATCCCTGACCTCCCAGGCTCAGGGCTCACGCCGCAGCGTAGCACAGAGGAACAGCCCCCTTGACTCCGCCCGTGTCCCATGCCTGCCCCTGGCAGGAGCAGGGGTCTGTCAGTGCCCCATGACCCCTGCACTTGTCCTCTGCTGGATGGTGGGCTCTAGATAGCAGTGGACCTGCCAGTTTCTTCCAGAATCTTCTGTGGTTCTGGGCACACAGTAGGCGCTCAGGAAACCTTGATGGGGGAAGGCAGGAGGAGGGAAGGTGGCCAGGAGGGATGGGAGGATACAGTGTAACTGTCTGGAAGCCAAGGCCACTGTCATCCTGTCCTTCCAGGCACGGAGGCCCATCCCCGGGGTGTGGGCAGTGCCTGTGCCAACGAGCCCCACTAAACAGGTGGCCTCTCTCCCCACTCAGCATCCGCCAGCTGAAGGAGCGCGTGACCAACCTGCGTGGGAAACACAAGCAGATCTACAACCTGGCGGTGAAGGAGGTGGACCCACAGGTCAACTGGGCCGCGCTGGTGGAGGAGAAGCTGGTACGGCCTGGGTGGGGCTGCTGCGTGCACAAGGAGAGCCCTGCAGAGTCACGGGCACCGCGGTCCTGCTGGAGAGGGGGTCACGGTCCCAAGGTTTCCCAATGCGCCGATGAGAAAAGTGAGGTTCAGAGAGGTGTGGTGCCAAGTCCAGGGTCACACAGCTGAAGTGGAGATTTGGCTCTGGGCCCCATCAGCCACCCAAGAGGCCACCCTTGGGCCTCCCCCATGATCCTGGCTCATCGGGGTCCTGGCAGGGCTCTGTGGGCAGGCAGCAGGGAGTGGCCAGACTTCTGGCCTGTCACCGCCCTTCTGGTGACCTCGATGGCGCATGGCTGAGAAACTCATGGCTGCCGCAGCCGGCTTTCCCAGGTTCAAGTCTCAGCTCCCCGCCTTGTAGTGGTGTGAGCCTGGTCAGGTGACTTCCCCTCGCCCAGCCTCAGTTTCCTCCGCTGGGAAATGGCAGCCGTGACTGTGTGGGCCCCTGAGGTTGTTGGGCGATGAAGGGAGATGGGGCGTGTAAGCGCTCAGCGAGGGGAACTCACCGCACCCCCCACCGCGTGCCATCTCCGCCCGCCCGGCCAGGACAAGCTGAGCAGTCAGAGCTTTGGGACGGACCTGCCGCTGGTGGACCACCAAGTGGAGCAGCACAACATCTTCCACAACGAGGTCAAGGCCATCGGGCCCCACCTGGCCAAGGGCGGGGATAAGGTGGGACACACAGCGGTGACGGTGGGGCCCAGGGCAGGAGGGAGCCAAACTGCGTCCTGGCCCTAACCAGCGCTCTGTCCTTAGGAGCAGAACAGCGAACTCCGGGCCCAGTACCAGAAACTGCTGGTGAGACAAGAACTGATTCTCTCAGAGTGACGCAGGCGGCCGTGGACGCTTGGGTCGGAACAGAAGGGGATTTGCTGGGAAGAGATGTGCCCCCACCCCTTCCCGAGAGGCCCCCAGTTTGCCCTCTTTGCTCATGACAACCCTGATAGACCCCGGGGTATAGCCTGTCCTGCCACGTGCGGCTTAGTTCCTTATTAGGCACCTGCTGTGTGCCAAGTACGAGGCCATATGCTTTCTATACAAAAGCGTCTACTTCCCTTTCCCAGACCTTTAAAGAATGCGTTCTTTTCAAAATTGCACAAGTGATACAAAAATGCTTCCTTGCGCAAATGTTTCGAACATCTTGGATGTGAGAATGCAGAGGCATCAGCATATAGAGTTAGGAGCTGGACTCCCTCCACCTCTGGCTTGTTGGGTGTGATCGACCTTAAACGATTACTTAGCCTCTGAGAGCCTCAGTCTCCTCCTCTGTGAAATGGAGCTCCTATGAGTCTGTCTCATAGGCTTGTTTGAGGATTAAATTAGTTAGTATTGGAGAAGTCCTTAGCACAGTCCTGGCATGTGGAGGGCCGTATATACATGTTAGCGGTGGGGGGGCCTGGCTGGGAAGTGGCCTAGCCCTGTCCTGCCCCCGCCCTTGCAGGCGGCGTCGCAGGCGCGGCAGCAGCACCTGAGTTCGCTGCAGGACTACATGCAGCGCTGCACCAACGAGCTGTACTGGCTGGACCAGCAGGCCAAGGGTCGCATGCAGTACGACTGGAGTGACCACAACCTCGACTACCCCAGCCGCCGGCGCCAGTACGAGGTGGGCGCTGGGGCCTAGGGGACAGGGCAGGGGGAGCTGGGAGGGAGCACGGGGCTGCCAGGCTGGGCGCTGAGTCCTCTCCTCTGCCTGCCCCCCCCCGCCCTGCAGAATTTCATCAACCGGAACCTGGAGGCCAAGGAGGAGCGAATCAACAAGCTGCACAGTGAGGGTGACCAGCTGCTAGCGGCCGAGCACCCGGGGAGGAACTCCATTGAGGTGTGTGTGCACCGGGGTGGCCTCAGGGTGGCCTCTGCCTGTGGGCCACCCGGAGCTCGGGCAGCCCCAGAGGTGGGGTCCCACAGGCTGCATCCTTCTCTGTTTGTGTCGCTGTCTCCATCTCGCTGTCTGACTGCCACTCCCTGCCCTCAGCCCCTCGATTCCTGAAGCCCACGTGAGGCTACGTTAGTTTCCTGGGGCTGCTGCAACAAGTTTCCACAAACTTGGTGGCTTCGAACAACAGAAATTCACTCTCTCACAGTTCTGGAGGCGCAGTCTGAATCAAGGTGTCCTGGGGCCTCGTCCCCTCTGCAAGATCCAGGGGAGAGTCCCCCCCGCCACTCCCACTCCTGGTAGACGCCAGCAGTCCTGCGCCTGTAGCCGCATCGCTCCAATCTCTTCCTCCCTCTGCATGCGGCGTTCTCCCCATGTGTCTCTGTGTCGTGTCTTTTTCTTACAAGGACACCAGTTGGAGTTAGGGGCCACCTTCATTCCAGGATGATTTCACCTTGAGATCCTTAACTAATTGTATCTGCAAAGACCCTGCTTCCAAACAAGGTCACATTCTAAGTTCTGGGTGGACACGAATGTGGCAGGGAGGGACACTGTTCAACCCCCTACAGTGCCTTTGTGAGAATTTTTTAAAGGTGCCACTTTGGGTGGACACAGCCTCCGCTTGCCCCTTGTGCATTGCACAACCTGAACACCTGTACATGGCAGACCTGCTTGGCTCCTTGACAAGACCCCCTCTCTTCTCCTCCTACCCCTGAACAAGAGCTGGCTGCCCCTGTGGGAGCCACACCCAGGCAGATGCCAGGTGCCCCCCTCCCCACCATCCCAGGGCCCAGAATCCTGCCAGTCCTACCCTGTGTTCCGGGTGCCATCAGCGCCCTGCCCCTCCTCCTGGCAGGCGCACATGGAGGCCGTGCACGCAGACTGGAAGGAGTACCTGAACCTGCTCATCTGCGAGGAGAGCCACCTCAAGTACATGGAGGACTACCACCAGGTACCTGCCTGGCTCCCAGGAGCCCCCAGACCAGGGCTGCTGTCTCGTGAGAGTGCTCAGTACCCCCTCGGCTCACTCATGGCCTCGTGTCACTTGGTCAAGGAGCCTTGCAGGGCTGCCACCCCAGGCCCTGGGTGCCCCCGCTTCTGATGGCGTGCACAGGCGTGTCGCGAGCTCGCTGGGCCCTTGTGCGTCTTCTCTGGGGACTGGGGCCGGAGTCTGATGTGCCCGGTCAGCGCGAGGCCCAGGAATGAGTGCATGGGTTTTAATTTTGGTAAAATACACGTGTAACATGAAATGTGCCATTTTAGCCATTTTTAAGTATACCATTCAGTGGCATCCATCACGTTCACAACATCGTGAATACACCATCGCGCTATTGCCGAAACTTCTCATAGCTCTGCACCCGGCGTCAGTCACGCCCCGTCCTCCCTCCCCCAGCCCCTGGTCACCTCTCAGCCACGTGCTGTCCCTGATATTTCCCGTCTAGAATGGATGTGAGAAGTGGAGTCACACGACACGTGACCTTTTGTGCCTGGCTCCTCTGTCTGGCGTGTTTTCAAGGTGCAGCTGTTTCGAGCGCGTCAGTGCCCTACTCCCTTTCTGTGGCTGAATAATAGCACACTGTAGACCACACCGTGTCTGTCCATTCATTCGGCGATGGACACGAGTTTCCAGAGGAATATGTGTTTTTAATAAGCTGCAGGTGATCCTTATGCCTGGGGTGTCTGGGGAAAATTGAACATACCAGACAATACCATGTAACTTCTGGTTTGGTGTCTGAGCCACAAGTGAGCTTCACGGGGATCCCAAAGTCCCGTTCATGGCCATGGTCCAAGTGTTCAGCCCAGGGGACAGCTGATGATGAATGACTCAAGAGTTGATGGACCGAAGAATGGGCGAGAGAATTTTCGAGAACAGAAAGGGGAGGCATGTATCAGGACTTAGAGTGAAAGTGCAGTATCAAGTCAGGTGTTCCTGGCACAGAAAGAGGAATGGGATAAAAGGGAGCCCAAAGCTTGCTGGTACACAAATAAAAACATAATGTGTCGTGGAGGTGGCATCTCATGGATTGGTGGGAAGGGACCTGGCTTCTTCCCCGAAAGACCCCAGGGGACCAGGCTGAGGAGGGTGGGGTGTCCCTGAGCAGAGAAGCCTGAGGCTCAGCACAGGGTCCCATGTGGGCCTCGGAGAATAGAGCTTGAAGCTACAGCCAGAAGCCCAGGTGCTTCCAGTGGTTTCCTGCTGTGACAGGCCACCTGGTCCCCTAGTTCCACAGAGACGTGAAGGATGCTCAGGAGCTGCTGCGCAAGGTGGACTCGGACCTGGACCAGAAATACAGCCCCGACTTCAAGGACCAGTACCAGATCGAGCTGCTGCTGCGGGAGCTGGATGTGAGCGATGCTGGGGACCCTGCTGGCCCCATGGAGGCCTCTCTGCACCCACCCACCTTCAGCCCTGAGCCGCACCCTCCACAATTCCCTGCCTACTCACCGGGGGGCTCCACCTCCGCTCTCCCCCTTCCCATCACGGGAAATCTGTTAGTCTTACCTGGCCCCGACCCCACTCTCTTCAGGACCAGGAGAAGGCTCTAGACAAGTATGAGGACGTGGTGCGGGGGCTGCAGAAGCGAGGGCAGCAGGTGGTGCCCCTCAAGTACCGCCGGGAGACGCCGCTCAAGCCCATCCCTGTGGAGGCGCTCTGTGACTTTGAGAGTGACCAGGTAAGCCGCCGCCCCAGGTGCTCCCGGTAGGCTGGGCCCAGATTTGCCTCTTTTCACGTCACTGAAAAGTTTTAGGGGTAACATGGCTGGATCCAGGGCCTCAAACATCTCAGGAACCTGTGTCCATCTCCATTGTTGCTGTCCCTGTTTGTCGACCCCTCCTCTCATGGTACCCCTCACACTGCTCCCACCCCTGTGCTGCCCTGCCCTCAAATGCTGACAGCTTAGCAACCCCAGTCATTCCAGCGAATGTCCCAGGGAATGTTCTCATTGGCCCAGTTTGAGTCATGTGTCAACCCTAAACCAATCACTGTGGCTGAGGAATGCCAGTCTCTCATTGGCCAGGCCTGAGTCACATGTCCCTCCGGAGACCCGACATGGACTGGGAATGAGGAGGGGTGATTCCCCAAAGGGACGAGGAAATGGAGGTGGGCCGCTGGGCTGGCAGACCCAACACCTGCTGCTTCCTGTGGGCCCCTCCCAACCCTATAACTAAACATCTTGGGAAGGGTCTGAGATGGGCTAAGCCTCCCCCAGTCCAAGAGTTGGGCGCAGGGGTGAGATGATGACTGGGCTGCCAGGTCACGGCCAAGGCAGCTCTCTCCATGTCCTGACTGTCTGGCTGCCCCTGCCAGGGCCTGATCTCAAGGGGCTATAGCTACACCCTGCAGAAGAACAACGGGGAGAGTTGGGAGCTCGCGGACAGTGCCGGGAACAAGCTGACTGCCCCCGCCGTCTGCTTCATGATCCCACCCACCGACCCCGAGGCCCTGGCTCTGGCCGACAGGTACAGTGTGGGTTGGCCCCACCCCTGGGGCTTCTCAGCTGTTCCCAGCCTTGGGCATTCTGACTCAGCCTTGGGGGTCCCCGACACCCCCCCCACTGGCACCCCCTTGGAGGCTCGAGTAGGAGGGGCAGATCTGTCAAGCTGGCCAACTTGCTGGCCATGTGCAGGCCTCATCCGGCGAGGGTTTCTCTGCATGAGCCTCTGGGTTCACACGCTGCCTCCTTTACCTGCGATGCCTGCTCGCTGCCTGGTTGGCTCAGCCCTCGCTGGAGGCCTCAGCCCCAGGGTGCTCGTGCCTCCACTTGGTGCAGGATGAGGGCTGCCTCCTCTGTGCTCTTGGGCACCTTCTCCCACTGCGTGCACCACTGTTTAGGAAGATAATTTGGGTATGTGCCAGTATCGCTGGGCCTGGGCTCCTTGGCTTTAGTATCTCCGGGGCCTAGTTCACTGCCTGGTGCAAAGTAGGCACCCAAGAACTCTTTGCTGAATGAGTGGATGATTCAAATGCCTTCATTTATTCTTCAGCAAATAGCTATTGAGTGAGGCGGGCGGATCGTTTGAGCTCAGGAGTTCAAGACCAGCCTGAGCAGGAGCAAGACCCTGTCTCTACTAAAAATAGAGAAAGAAATTAGCTGGACAACTAAAACTATATAGAAAAAATTAGCTGGGCATGGTGGTACATGCCTGTAGTCCCAGCTACTTGGCAGGCTGAGGCAGGAGGATTGCTTGAGCCCAGGAGTTTTAGGTTGCTGTGAGCTAGGCTGATGCCACAGCACTCTAGCCCGGGCAAGAGACTCTGTCTCAAAAAAAAACAAAAAAAACCTATTGAGCACCTACTATGTACTGCTCCCCCAGAGATGATAACATATTGGTGGAGAAGGCTAATGGAGAGACAATTTTAGGTAATAAGACTTGCTATGAAGGGAAAGGGAAGGAGGAAGAGAGGAAAGTCAGTGTGGGGGGAGGGGAGGAAGAGAGAAGGTGGAAGGGTCCCGAATGCAGGGGCAGAGTAGGACCGACATCGTAGCAGCCCTTGCCGCCCCTGCCGTCTGCCAGAGTCTGGGCCCTACCTCTGTGGGTGGAGGGTTGGGGGCTACCTGGGTCCCCAGCTACTTCTTGCCTTCGCAGCCTGGGCAGCCAGTACCTGAGTGTGCGGCAGAAGGCTGCCAGGAGCAAGCGCGCACTGCAGCAGCGGCACGAGGTGCTGAAGACAGAGAACCCTGGAGGTAGGTGCTGGGGCCACCCACAAAGCTCTTGGGGGCATTAGAGAGGAGGGGCTAGGCCCAGGGTCTGCTGTGGATGGGATGGCATGAGAGGGGCTGGCCCCAGCGGACCCAGCTGGCCTCTGAGGCTCCCTCCCTGGGCCTCACACCCCCTATGGTCACTCTGTGTATCCTCCCTCCAGCAGACGCCTCTGACCTACAGGGGCGACGGCTGCTGGCTGGCTTGGACAAGGTGGCCAGTGACCTGGACCGGCAGGAGAAGGCCATCACAGGGATCCTGCGGCCACCACTGGAGCAGGGCCGGGCTGTGCAGGACAGTGCTGAGCGGGCCAAGGACCTCAAGGTACCGCTGGGCTGAAGCTGGGTCTAGGAAGGCCCTGTGCTGGCCCCCCTGGCTCTCTGGGGCCCCTGCTCAATCCCCATGGGGCTTTGGGACATTCATTGCAGGTGTTTGGCAGGGATGGCCGCAGGTAGCCAGGTCCTGAGTTGTGGAGGTGGCAGGGCTGTTCCCACCCACTCCCTAGGTTCTAGACCAAGGCCTGGGCCTCCAGGGAGATGCTCAGCCCTGGCACTTCCCAGACACGTCCCAGGAGAGCTGGCAAAGCTTGTGCGGCTTCTGCATGGCTTGTTGACCAGCTCGGTGCCTGGCACAGCATGGTCACCATAACCATGACAGTGGCAGCTGTGGCAAGAAGCTGCAGGCAGGACAGCACGTGGGCTGTGGAATTCCGCAGAGCGGGGTCACTCACCGCTTGACCACAGGCATGTTGTTCAAGCCCCTGAGCCTGTCTCTTCAGTGGCTGGGCCGGGCCGTGCTCACAGGCTGGCAGGGGTCGGGGGTGGAGAGAGCTGAAGTGTGGACACCTGGCAGGGCCCACCCTCCGCCGCCTCCTTGCCTGTACAAAGTCCCCTGAGTCCTCGCTGCACCTCTGGGGCAGGGACTGGCTCTCCTATTTTAGGGGAATCTGGTTCAGAGAAGTGCAGGAGCCCATGATGTGGCCAAGCTGGGGCTGAGAAGACACCTGGCGTGGCACCGAGGGGCAGAGGCCTGGGGCCAGAGGCGTGGTCCAGTCCCGCCTGTGAAGGGGTGGGTGAAAATGCCCCCCTCGCAGGGTTGCCCCCAAGATTAAAAGGAATCATCCGTGTGAAGCACTTACAGCAGCGTGTTCCTGGAGGTTGCCTGTCCATTGCCCGCGTCACTGGGGCTATCCCAATCTACCTGCAGCAGAGGTCCTCGGGACATGCGCTGAAAACAGCCCACTGGGCTGGCATCCAGCCCCCACCAGACTCCCAGAGTGGGCCAGGCCTCCCCAGCTGCTTCCGCTGTCCCTGAAGTATGGGAATCTCTTTGTGTCCATCCTGGGCATGTCCCTGGGGGTGGGGGACTGGCTGTGGCCAACACCGAGGGGCTCTGGTCCCCACAGAACATTACCAATGAGCTGCTGCGGATCAAGCCCGAGAAGACTCGGAGCACAGCCGAGTGCGAAGCCTTCGTCCAGGCGCTCCCAGGCAGCGGCACTGTGCCCCTGCTGAGGACCCGGGTGGAAGACACCAACCGGAAATACGAGCGCCTGGTGCAGCTGCTGGACTCAGCCCAGGAGAAGTGGGTGGCAGGCAGGCAGCGGGTAGGTCAAGGTGGGGTCAGCGGGCCAAGTGGGCACCCACCCACCACTCCCAACTGGTGTCCTCAGGGTGGACATGGCCAACCGCCTGGAGAAGAGCCTGCAGCAGGCCTGGGAGCTGCTGGCCACGCACGAGAACCAGCTGGGCCAGGATGACACGGTGCCCGAGAGTGGCCGCGCACTGGACAGCAAGAGGCAGGAGCTGGCGGTGAGTCTGGGGCCCGAGCCTCGGAGCCTTCTCTGACACAGGCGAGGGCTGTAGGCACAACCACCCACCACTTGTAGACAGATGGGGACACCGGGCCCCGAGAGGCCCTGGGAACTGCAAATGGGGGGTCTGTGGCACAAATCCCAGCCCGCTCACAGGGTTTGCGTGGCCTGTGGAATTTCAGGTGTCAGGATTTTAAAATACAAAATCTGCATAAAAACCCAGGTCTGCAGGCCCTCGTGATGAGTAGAGCTGGCCTCCTGGGCCCGCAGCCGGGGGGGAGAATCAGCTGGGGGAGGAGCAGAGGAATCTGGGTTCAGAGAAGCACAGCAGCCCATGATGTGGCCGAGTTGGGGCCGAAGGGATGCCTGCCTCCCGTGATTACGTCTGTGACGCCCAGGCAGTGCCTTATTCACGATCCATCTCGTGGCTCTCTTCAGAGCTGAGAAAACAGGCTCGGAGAGCAAAGCCTTCCTGAGGCCTTGTGGCCGGAGCGTGGCAGACTCTTCCCATCCAGGGCAGGGTTTTCAGAAGTTAGTTTTTCAAGGGGTTGTTCATCGTAACAGAACAAACAGCAGTGGCCCCGGCGGAAAAGTGCCAAGGCAGAACCCTAGTCCCTCCTACTCCTGGGAGCTCTGGCCACAGCACCACTGTCTCTTCTCCACCCCGGCAGGCCATGGCCTCCGAGCTGCAGGCCAAGAAGTCCCTCCTGGGCGAGGTGGAGCGAAACCTGCAGGCGGCCAAGCAGTGCTCGAGCAAGCTGGCCAGCCGCTTCCAGGAGCACTGCCCCGACCTGGAGCGCCAGGAGGCCGAGGTGCACAAGCTGGGCCAGCGCTTCGACAACCTGCGCCAGCAGGTGGAGCACAGGTGAGGGGGGCAGGCAGGGGAGGGCCCAGGCTGGGGTCCTCTGATGCCATCCAAGACTGTTCTCTAAATAGTCTCTTCTTTTTGAAAAGAATAATACGTATACGAAATTTAAAAATTCAAACCTTCATTATGATGACTGGCCGTCCCCCGCCAAGGTAAACTGTTACCAGTCTCTTGCATATTCTTCTAAAAATAATCTATGCAAGCTGGGGTAAGGAGGTAGGGGACATATGAGTGACAACATCCCATACATGTATTATGTTACTTTTCCTGTCCCATATTTTGCCAGCCTCATGAATCTGTGAGCATTTCCTCCTCCTCTTCTGTTCTTGTAAGAGTTTGCAGAGAATCACTATTTCTTCCTTAAATGCTTGGTAGACTTCATGAGTGAAGCCATCTGGGCCTGCAGTGTTTTGGGCTTTGTGGGAGGTTTTTAACTACAAATTCAACATCAGTAGATATTGGGCTATTTTGATCATCTATTTTTGTGTCTTTCAGTGAATATTTCAATTTCATCTAAGTTGCTGAATTTATTGGCATAAAGTTATTCATATCTTCTTGGTATCCTTTTAATGTCTGCATGACCTGAGGTGACCCCTCTCTCATTCCCGATGTTGTCGTCATCTTCTTTTGTTGTGTTTGCATTTTCTTTTCTTCCTTCTGATCGGTCTGAGGTTTACAGATTTATTGACCATTTCAAAGAACTAACTTGTTGGTTCCAGTGATTTTCCTCTCCTGTTTTCCTGTTCCCTATTTCACTGACTTCTCTTTATGATTTCCTTCCAGCTCTTACATCAGGTTTCCTTTGCTTTTCTTAGATTGTTGATTTGAGATCGTTTTCCTTTCCTAACATAAGCATTTAATGTTATGTAGTTCCCTCGAAGCACTGCTTTTGCTGTGCCCCGCAAATTTTGATGTTTTTAATTTTGCTAAGTTGTAAGACTTCCTGGTGGGTTCTCCTTTGACCCGTGGGTTATTTAGGTCCTATAATCCAAGTCAGTACAGATGAACCTACCTGGTTCTCTTCACTCCAACTTAATGTTCCATAATTAACATTCTACCCTTTCTGGGAAATGTTTAGATTATTTCCAGTTAAGTACATTTAATTTTCTCCCTTCTGAAAAATGAGGGCTCAGTACAGCATCTGCTCTCTGTGGCAGGGCCCAGAGCCTGCATAGCGCCGGGGCCGCCTATGCTGACTACCGCAGCGGCTGTGACCATGTGTTCCAGTTCTTGTCCAACATCCCCACTTACGAGCCCCAGGAGACAGACAGCCTCAGCCAGGTGGAGACCAAGGTGAAGAATCAGAAGGTAGGATGGCTGCATCTGCTCTACAGGCACGCAGTGGGCAAGGCAGGGCCAGAGGTGGGCAAGCCCCTTTCCATAGAAGCAGCCAAATTTGGGAGACAGAGCAGGGCGAAGGCCTGGCAGGACTGTGTCTCCCCTGACCTTCAGCTCCCGGCACCTACCTCTGAGAACAAGCATGACTTGCTTACCATACATGACTTGCTTACCTCTCCCTTCTCAGTGCCTGGCACGGGGCCTGGCCCAGGGTGGATGCTCAGTGAGGGTTGGCCGTACGGGGAAGGGCCACAGAAATGGAAGAGGTGCTATTGTGGGGGAAAAGCCCGTTTTCAAAGTCTGGATTCCTGCCTCCTCCATGCCCTGGGCAGCACCTCAGGGTTAGGGACTCAGAACACGGAATCCGATAGTCGAGACTCAAATCCTGGTTCCACCTGCATCTTGTGACAAGTTACTGAACCTCAGCGAGCCTCAGTTTCCTCATTCATAAACTGAAATGATGATGCTTACCGCACAAGATCACTTGAAGGTTAAAGGAGATAATCTAAGTAAGATATTAGAACAGTGCCCTGGCATTTCAAAGCACTCAATAAACATTTTTTTCCTGGCAAAGATAATTATCTTCTTGGCCCTTCTTTAAACGGCCTGAACGTTGTCTTTTGCAATGAACAAATACATACAAGGGAGCCATTCACTGTACTTTGTACTAGAGAAGAATTCAGATTCTAAAGATTCCAGCTACTTTACCGATATGTTTTCTTAAAATTAGTTTTGATTTTTAAAATATGTTTTACAGAACCTGCTAGATGAGATAGCAAGCAGAGAACAGGAAGTACAGAAGGTCTACACCAGTTCCCAGCAGTACCAGCAAGCTGTCAAGGTGAGCCCCGAGACTTCCGCCCATGGCACAAACAGCAGGGTGACTCTTTCCACCGCGTAAACCAAACGGAAGCACCAGCCCGGCAGGGTGGGTGAGGAACTGGCCATCTTCAGACACCACTGGCTGCTGTGCAAACTGGCACGGCCCCTTTGGGAAGGCAGCATGGTACTAGGCATCAAACACCATACAAAGGCTTTATACTCTTTGAAGCAGCAAATTCTTTGGGGAATTTATCCCAAAGGAAAAAATACAAAAGAGTAATGCGAGATAACAAAATCATTGCTACAGCATTATTTACACTAGCAAAACAAACTAGAAATGACCCACATGTCCAACGGCAGAGGAACAGCTGCGTGAACTATCATGCATCCTCTTGACGAATTATAAAGTCATCAGACCAGTAAACGTGACGATTAGGTAGGGCAACAGGAGAGAAGCATTATGGTACGAGGTTACCGGAAGCAGCAGAACGTGAAGCTCTCTGTCATGTCGGAAGGCCTGGAGGGGAACACTCAGTTTGACTCTTTGCGGGTGGAGGGGAGTTACAGGGTGGTACTTCTTGTCTCGTACATTGTTCAGTGATGTAGCTACGGACTGCTGATGTACTGATGATTCTCAAAACCTCCTGCAGTCAGGGCCGAGTGAGGAAGACCTGTGTAGATTTAAGAACTGGCACGTGGCAAAGGGCAGGTGTGGGCCAGCTGGAAGGGGCACAAGAACATTTCAGTCTCTTCTTGGCTGTTTTTATCTGCCCTCTGCAATGTCTCTCTCACCCCCAGGACTATGAGTTAGAAGCAGAGAAACTAAGGACTCTTCTTGACTTGGAGAATGGAAGGAACAGCCACATGAACAAGAGGGCCAGGCTGCAGTCTCCTGCCGCCAAAGTGAAGGAAGAGGTAAGCGCTGCGGACCGGGCTGTCTCGGTGCGGCGGTGGAGAGTGAGCTGCGGCTCTCCGGGGAGTGCTGCGCTGTACACAGGCCTCACGAATGCCACATGATAGGGAAACCAGCTGAGAGCCCTTCTGGGTGCAAACAGGTTTGGTAAGAGAAGGAAGCTATTCTGGGACAGTGACATCGATACGCCTAGAAAGCTTGGTGGAGGTTTCTGTGCCAGAGTCATAGAGGTGGGAAGTTCCTACTTTGCTTGCCTGAGTACACAGAAGAGGGCCAGTAGTATTAGTTCCTTACATGCATGAGAACATTAAGGCTCAGAGAAGTAAGAGAGACTTGCTCAAGGTCCCTGGGACCAAGACTGACACCTGGATCTTCTGACTGGAAATCCCATTTTCTCGCCACCAATGAGACTGCAGTGTAACTCCGGGTGGGAAGGGGCAAGGAGCTATCCCTCAATTCCCAAACGCCAGACTTCTCAAAAACCACGTCCAAGTTTTCTGGCTTAGCCTGTTGACTCCTATTTGCTGATGGTTCTTCTGAAACTCTTTTCTCTGTAGGAAGCGGCTCTTGCCACTAAGTTCACTGAAGTTAATGCCATCAACAGACAGAGGCTGCAGAATCTGGAGTTTGCTCTGAACCTCCTGCGACAGGTAATCGATCTTAGTAAGAAACTCTACTTGAAACTGTTCTAACAGGTGAGAAACAAAAGACCCACTGTGTCTCAGAGAGACAGCCTATGAACTGATGGGAGTGTCCTTTGCTAACATTTCTGGGCAGAACCAGTACAAGACTGGCCCAAGCCAATACTTCTATGGACACGAGAACTTGGATATTCAATTCAATACGCTTTTGCTGAGTACCTAGTAAAAGTTATTTTTTAAAGCCCATGATGTTTATGATAGCATTGTTTGTAATGGCAAGAAACTGGAAGCAACTCAACATTCATCAGCAATGGTTAAATTATGGTCTGTCCACACAGTGGAGAACTATGCTGCTGTTGAATAATGAGGTAGCACTCTCTGTGCCAAGCTGGAATTATCTCTCTCTAAAGTGCAATGAGCAGCAGGGTGCAGAACAGGAGACTACCATTTGTACAGAAAAAATAAACACATGGTGCACACTAAAAATAGACATGCTGTGTGAGCACAGAAAATGTCTCCAAGGATGACAGACGTCCTCTAGGATCAGGACCAGAGGTGGGAGACTGCAGTTTCATTTTATACTCTTTTGTAGTTTTAAAATATCTTACCTGATTTAATTTTAAAAACCTACACTAGTTGGACCATTTAAAAAGTAGCCCTAGAACTCCAGAACGCAGACTGGCACCGAGGGCACCCCTCAGGGTTCCCAGGTGACCCAGATCTGCTCTGACTAAGGGACAGGGCTTGCACATACCATGAGTCTGGCTTTGACCATGCGCTGTCTTCTCCATCACAGCAGCCGGAAGCAGAAGTGGCCCATGAGACCCTGCAAGGGAGCGAGCCAGGCCGGAGAGTGGAGGAGGCATGGAAGATCAGGAAGGAGCTGGAAGAGGAGACTGAGCGGAGGCAGCAGCTGGAGAACGAGGTCCGGAGTGCCCAGGAGGAGATCCGGACCCTGCGCAATCAGAGGCCACAGGAATCGGTGGTGAGGAAGGAGGTGCTGAAGAAGGTGCCGGACCCCGCGCTGGAGGAGAGCTTCCAGCAGCTGCAGCGGACGCTGGCAGAGGAGCAGCATAAGAACCAGCTGCTGCAGGAGGAGCTAGAGGCGCTGCAGCTGCGGCTGCGCGCCCTGGAGCAGGCGACCAGGGACGGGGGGCAGGAGTATGTTGTCAAGGAGGTCCTGCGCATCGAGCCCGACAGAGCCCAGGCGGATGAGGTCCAGCACCTGCGGGAGGAGCTAGAGGTGCTTCGGCGGCAGAAGGGCGCCCGGGAGGCAGAGGTGCTCCTCCTGCAGCAGCGCGTGGCTACGCTGGCTGAGGAGAAGAGCCGGGCGCAGGAGAAGGTCACTGAGAGGGAGGTGGTGAAACTGCAGAACGACCCCCAGCTGGAGGCAGAGTACCGGCAGCTGCAGGAGGACCACCAGCGCGAGGGCAAGCTCCGGGAGAAGCAGGAAGAGGAGCTGAGCTTCCTCCAGGACAAGCTCAAGAGGCTGGAGAAGGAGAGGGCCATGGCCGAGGGCAAGATCACCGTCAAGGAGGTGCTCAAGGTGGAGAAGGACGTGGCTGCTGAGAGGGAGGTCAGCGACCTCACCCGCCAGTATGAGGATGAGGCCGCCAAGGCTCGTGCCAGCCAGAGGGAGAAGACCGAGCTGCTCCGAAAGATATGGGCCTTGGAGGAGGAAAACGCCAAAGTGGTGGTGCAGGAGAAGGTCCGAGAGATCGTGCGGCCGGACCCTAAGGCAGAGAGTGAAGTGGCCAACTTGCGCCTAGAGCTCGTGGAGCAGGAGCGGAAGTACCGGGGGGCCGAGGAACAGCTGAAGAGCTACCAGAGCGAGCTGGAGGACCTTAAGAGGCGGGGCCCTCAGGTGGAGGTCAAAGAAGTGACCAAGGAAGTTATTAAGTATAGGACGGATCCTGAGATGGAGAAAGAGCTGCAGCGGCTCAGGGAGGAGATCGTTGACAAGACCAGACTGATCGAAAGGTGTGACCTAGAGATCTACCAGCTGAAGCAGGAAATACAGTCTCTAAAAGACACCAAACCCCAGGTCCAGACCAAAGAGGTGATCCAGGAGATCCTCCAATTCCAGGAGGACCCCCAGACCAAAGAGGAAGTGGAGTCTCTGAGGGCAAAACTCGCAGAAGAGCAGAAGAAGCATGTGGACCTGGAAAGGGAGAAAGCTTCCCAGGAAGAGAGGATCGCGCGGAAGGAGGAGGAGCTCTCACAGGTGAAGGAGAGGGTGGTCCAGCAGGAGGTGGTCAGGTACGAGGAGGAGCCGGGTCTGCGGGCAGAAGTGACTGCCTTCGGGGAGAGCATCGATGTGGAGCTGCGGCAGATTGATAAGCTGCGCGCTGAGCTGCGGCGGCTACAACGCCGGCGGGCAGAGCTGGAGCGGCAGCTGGAGGACCTGGAGCGCGAGCGGCAGGGGCGCAGGGAGGCTGAGCGCGAGGTGCAGCGGCTGCAGCAGCGGCTGGCTGAGCTGGAGCAGGAGGAGACTGAGGCCCGTGAGAAGGTGACCCGCAAGCAGAAGGTGGTCCTGCAGCAGGACCCTCAGCAGGCCAGGGAGCACACCCTGCTCAGACTCCAACTAGAGGAAGAGCAGCACCGGCGACGGCTCCTGGAGGGAGAGCTTGAGACCCTGAGGCGGAAGCTGGCGGCCCTGGAGAAGGCGGAGGTCAAGGAGAAGGTGGTCTTCTCCGAGAGCGTCCAGGTAGATAAAGGTGACACTGAGCAGGAGATCCAGAAGCTCAAGCACAGCCTGGAGGAGGAGAGCCGGAGCAAGAGGGAGCTGGATGCTGAGGTGAACCGGCTGGAAGCCAAGCTGTCGGAGCTGGAATTCCACAACTCCAAGTCATCCAAGGAATTGGACTTCCTAAGGGAGGAAAACCACAAACTACAGCTGGAGCGGCAAAACCTGCAGCTTGAGACCCGAAGGCTCCAATCAGAAATTGAAATCGCAGCAACAGAAACACGAGACTTGCGGAACGTGGCCACGGCAGACTCTGGGACCAACCTTGACTCCAAACTGTGGTCTCTGGAGAGGGAACTGGATGACCTCAAGAAGCTCTCCAAGGACAAAGATCTCGAGATTGACGAGCTGCAGAAGCGCCTGGGCTCCGTGGCCATCAAGAGGGAACAAAGAGAGAACCACCTGCGGCGCTCCATCGTGGTCATTGACCCCGACACGGGCCGCGAGCTGTCCCCGGAGGAAGCCCACCGCGCTGGGCTCATCGACTGGAACATGTTTGTAAAACTCAGAAGCCAGGAGTGTGACTGGGAGGAGATATCAGTGAAGGGTCCCAATGGGGAGTCCTCAGTGATCCATGACAGGAAGTCTGGCAAGAAGTTCTCCATCGAAGAGGCCCTGCAGAGTGGCAGGCTGACCCCCGCTCAGTATGACCGCTATGTCAACAAAGATATGTCCATTCAGGAGCTGGCGGTCTTGGTGTCTGGGCAGAAGTAGGCATAGCCCTTCCATCTCTTCTTAAAGGCAGACACTAGCCCTCTCCACACAGTGACCTCCTGGGTGTCCTCTTCTCCCTGGCACAGGCCAAGTATGTTGCCCACACCCTAGTGGTCAGGCTGCTCAGAGCACAGCCCACGTATAGGATGGGCACTGGCTGAAGACACAACTCTCCTCCCACCATCATTCAGCCTGGGTGAGTAACCTGCTTCGTCCTCGGATGATTTGACAGCCACCATGCCCTTTTGTTCTCCCTTTTCCTATACACTGCCATCAACAACCTCCTTGTGCGAGGCATGGAAACCATCTGAAAGCTACTCGAGCACAAGACGACCACGGCAGACAAGCTCACTCGAGGCAGCGTGGCCCTGAACACACCCGACAGCACATTCTGCCCCAGAAAGGCCTCCTCTCCACTGCCTTTCTGTTCATCAAAGGCTGGGCCCATTGGGGCTGTGGCCTGCATCACACCCCTTCAGGTTTCTGGCTGAGAACCAACTTTCCATCAGAGAGGCCGCCTCAGTAGTTACCCTGCTCATGAGGCAGATCTGGGATCTATGCCAGAAAGGCACGTAGAAACCAGAAGCGTCTGGCTCTTGGTGCTAGAATGGACGTTAATCGTTAGCCAGATTGTCCCAGGAAAACAAGCCGATAGAGAATGTTTCATGGTTCTGAAATCAAAATGCTCTGATAGTGGCCTGTGTTGCTGTTAGCCTAAGCTTCAGTGCCTTATAAGTCTTGTTTATTAATCTCTTTGGTCTGTAGGTATATCAAACAGTTGATTATTCACCAAAAGAATTTCTGGTTCTCATATCTCATGTATTATGTAAGAAAATGGCAATAGGGAACTTTATTTAATATAGTGTGAAAATAAAACCTGGTGGCTTGATTCTACTTCCCTGGTGAGCACGTCTTCCTCTTCTGCAAGTGAGGCTTCCTTCCCTACCTCTACTTGCTTTTAGCCAGAATGGGTATTCCACATCTAGCAGCTCCTATGGGGAGAAGAATTACTTGCAAAAGTAGTAGGAAAAAAAGAGTGACAAAAAATGTTTTGGAAACCTTGAAACAATTTATTGAGTTGCTTTATACAAGATTAACAATCTCCACACCACCCCCTAAACACCAACATAGTTGCTGCACAAAAGCCACAGCCCCTCTCACACCTAAGAAACGGCCATGCCCGGTAAGTGCTCACTTTTGCCACACCAAGGAAACCCCTGCAGCCCCCAGATCCTGAGCCCGCTCTGCCCCACACCCCACTGCAGCCGGGCCTGTAGATCTGCCTTGCCATGGCTGTTTAAGTCATTCACTCTTTCGTTACCACAAATAAAGCATAAACAAGAAAAAGAAATCTCAAACTCCCCATCAAAGAAACATTTCCCTGAGGCAAGAGGCATCACTAGATTCCTAAAAATGAGGGTACTCTGCTCCAGCTGCACACTCCACGGCACATGGGGAGGAAGGAGCACCCAAGGGAGGGAGGGGGCTGGGACTGGCACCCGGGTGTTCACGGGCAGAGAAGCCTGGAGAGTTCCCACTGCTCAGCCTTCACTGGCGGCCTCTGCTCGGCTTTGAGCTCAGCAATACAAATCTCTTCTTTGGCTCTTTTGCTACTACCTAAGACTATTCTGTAAACAAACTGGAAATCCAAGTTGCAAAAAATATATATAATAGAGGGATAAGGAATCCACCTAGCCCAATGTGAAACAGATTGGTTCTTATGTAAAAAAGGAGTCAGAACAGAGGCCGGCCCGTATAGCTGGCAGAGGTCTCGCTTCCCAGGAAGCCAGGAAGGCTGATAACCTCCACACGAGTTACTGAGCATTGTGCCCTCGGAGTCAGGACCCACAAGAGCTGTGTTTTCACACAGATATACATGCTAAGGATGCTGTTTACTCTCAACATGTCTGAAATCACTTAGCTGGAACAGTCAGTACAGACTTCACAGGATAGGCAAGTGCCCTCAAAATCCTTGTGAAACAGCCACTGGTTGAGTGTGACCAGCCTGGTGACTTGGGAGCTCTGCAGTAACTGTCCCAGTCTGTCTTCAACCTACTCTCCAAGCTCTTCCACACATCACCCTTAAGTCAACGTGTAATCCCATTGCCTGGAGAACCCCAGGCCTCAAGGCCTATTTCTACACGGCAGACACGTCACAGAGGCCTGTTCCTGCAGCTCTGCCTAAAAATAAGACAAACTGGAATGTCTACCTGTGACTTGGAACCCCTCATATCCTCGGCCCTCTGAGCAATGAGGGCTCTGGGGCTTTTGCAGCCCACCTGTATGAACTCTGGAAAAACAAAACAGGAGCCCTGGCTAAACTGGGACCTGCAATTTTGGGGCCCAGATGACCTTCAAGTCAGTACAGCACAGATTATGATGTATAATCATAAAAAACTCAAATAAAACTGGCTATGTCTTAAACACAGACATATCTTTAAAAAAGGTCTTCATCTCAGATCCACTCAGCGGGCTGAATGGACGTGTGTTGTCGAATTCTGCTCCACCATAAAGGCACTGGAATTATGTCTTCCTATAATATGATGTGTGAAGAATAGTCCCATTCTATCCAATGCATTTAATGGTAATGATGAAAACTGAGACCAAAATAGGTGTCTTTAAAAATCCTATCACAATTGTTGAATCTACAAAGGTCTTTTCTCTAAAAGAGCTTCATTGTCATGTTCAGAGGAAAAACTGGCCCCCCCACAATGAGCATACATTAGGTGTTCTTAGTATTTTGCAAAGAGACAAGGTAGGTCCTCCCAGCTGTGGCTTTGGCCTGGGTTTTGTCCTCTTGAGCACACAGCCTGGGGATGGGACGGCACCAACATCATTCAGGGATCTTACTGTGGCCAGGAGCCCCTGATCAGTAGGGCACTCTGAGGTACTCTGATCAAATGCCAGGGGGTCAGGCAGATCTAAATCATTAGTGTGCCACCAGAGCTCATCAACACCGTACTTCCCAGCACGGCCCAGCGCACGCCCAGCCTAGAGCTGCCCCTCTGATAACTGTCCAGCGACAGAGCCATGAGGCCCCAGCACCGGGTCAGTAAGCGCCTCGTGAGCCGCACGGGGCTGGCTCCCGTAGTGGAGGCACGTCAGAAGTGCTCAGAAGCTCCACTGAGAACTCACGCCTTCTCCAGAGGAAAACCAGAAAGAGCGCAGTGAATGTCCATTATCTTAGACCTACATGTCCAGCTTCCACCCAGACCCGAGTCTGTTGAGCCTTTCCTCTGAAGGGGTCACAATTTCCGTGGTACGCCAGGCCCTTTCCCATGAAGCTGAGAAGCATCTGGAAAAGAATAAAAAAATCAGAACAAGTCTTTCAGGGTCTCTGATTCCCCTAAGGCAGTAGTAACCAAACTTCAAGGGGATCACTTAAATAGCAAAAGTCCCCAAACTCTGAGTGTTCTAAGGCTCAGACAAGCCACAAAACACTAACAGTGGTTATTTGTGTGCGCTGCTACTTGCAGCAGCCTACGGCATGGAAGGACATCAGCACTACAGAGGCAGGAGGCCGCTCAGTACGTGTTCACAGAACAGCGACTCTACTATGCAACTTGGGCCACCTCAGGTCTCAGGCTACAACTGCCATCCCATGGCAAGACCCGATGATCACATAGAGCTCAAGGCAGCAATGATCACTCTCTTACCCTCAAAAGACCCTCAGGTCCTATTAAAGACAAGTTCAAAGGCACTAGCATTCTGAGTCCACATAGGAAAGTAAGGAAGGCAACGCAGACACGAGCCACACAACTGAAGTGCGCAGACAGCTGCTCCCTGTGCTCTCATGTCATCTCACACCTCAAGTACATCTAAGGAAGAGGAGAAAACCTCGCTTGGATAACCTGTTTTGGCATAGTTGCTTTTCTCATTTTTTTCTAAATTTTTTACTTATATTTTTAGAGACAGGGTTTGTTTGCAACGTCGCCTAGGCTGGAGTGCAGTGGCTATTCACAGGCGCCACCACAGCTCACTGCATCCTCCCGAGTAGCTGGGACTACAGCCACAAATCACTGCACCCAGACTCTCACAGCTTTTTTGGACCTTCTTAAAAAAAATTTTTTTTAACTGACACACAGTAACTATACATATTTATGGGGTATATAGTGACGTTTCGCTACATATAATACATAGTGATCAGATCAAGGGAATTAAGCCATTCATCACCTCAAGCATTTATCATTGCTTTGAGTTAGGAACATTCACTATCTTCCTCCTACTAGCTATTTGAAACTATGTATTGTCCCCCTACGATGTTATAGAAAACTAGGACTCCTCCTATTCTGATAGCCATGTTAGTCCCCAGAGGAAAGACAAAAATGATACCAGAAAGTGATCTTTTTTTCTGAAAATAACACAGATCAACCGCCTGCTTCCAATGGCTCTTCAATTATTTTGTTTTTCTGAAAGAGCAATGTTCCTAAAAGCAGGCAGAGGCAGGGCAATATGACTTTCAAAATCCACAGGCTCCCACCCAGGTGGCTCTGGAGGCTCCTGCATTATAATCCTGACTCCAGAGCAGCCACCAGCGTGCAGAGCAAGTCCGCTGCACGCTGCCACTGCTCCAGAAGAAGAAAAGTGCAACTACTGTCATAGGTTTAGTCCCTCGAAGAAGCAAAATCTCCATCTTGGAGATTCACAAATCCACTCTTGCCCCCACATGGCCTTTGGCATTCACTATAAGGGGCACAGGCATGGGCACCAGGGACCCGCAGCAAATCAAGAGACAGACGCTGACTGGCAGATATCGGGCTGACACGTTCCACTTCATGCAGCTGTCACGGCATGTGCTGCCCAGGGGCCCGTCTTACTCCCACCCAGCACCAGCCTGCTAGGGTCACCTAGGCTGGGCTTCCTTAAGAACGGTTCTCCTTATCAGTGCAGCCCATGGTCATGTCTGGAGCAGGTCTAGAGTAGTAAGAGAACACTAGGTCAAAACCAAGGTACCATGAGGCATTTCGCCCCAGAATTCCATGAGGTGAGCCTAAGAATCAGGGATCCAGGACAAGGTGAGGCAAATCCACTTACTACAAGGGTGCCAGCCCGGGGAACCTGCGCCCTCCTCTCAGGTGCTACCAAACGAGCTACAACCCTAGGGTGCTGTGCTACAGGAGAACTCTCGCCTCATGCCTGGTGTGCTCGCAATCTGTTTGATGCAATTTCTACCCCTGCACAGACTGAAAGCTGTTCATTTGTTGGACCCACGCTGCCATCAGAGATAAGCCGTCCTTCCAGGAGGTCTGTACTGTGGCCTCCCTGCTACTAGGGGTTTCCCTTTTATGGAAACAATGTTTACAGTGCCCTCTGCTAACTGACAACACCTGGAAGGTGCAGCAGCTTGAACTCAAAGGTCTTGCTGTACCCAAGTAGCATCTGGGAGAGAGAAACCATTACCTTCCTTTTCTTAATTAAAGAGGAAGAGTTGAGAGGTAAGAGTTGGAAGCTCCTCTGCCTCACACACAGGCCCCCATGCTTTCCTCTACAACTGTACAGGCTAAAGCTGACCCCGCGGCAGTTCCCAAAGGAGACCAGAAGAAACCTCCAACGGGTAGAAGCCCAAGTCACTCTAAGCGCCCACAAAGCTAGAGCCTCGAAGGACAAGCCAAGCCGACAACACAGTGACAAGGTGAAGACACTGGACTCCTGGGCAGCAGAAAAAGCATCTAAGGGTGGAGGGGAAAGGCGCATGGTGCGCACGGCATACTGACGTCTGGCGATTACCTGGCAGGCTCTGCGGAATATGGGTGGACACGGCAGCGTGTGGGAGAGGCGCTGCGTGGGGCGGGCTGGAGTGCAAGCCAGCCAGAAGACCTGGGAGAAAACAGAGGAGGGGAGAAAAGAACAAAACACACACATTGAAGACGGGAACAGAAAAGCAGCTCTGGCAGCCAAATGACCCTGCCAGACCAGTCTGGGTACCAAACCCAAGGGGAAGGGGCTTGGCACGGTTCCCAGAGATGCTCCCCGCAGTCACACGTCAGACACAAACACAGGAGCCACAGTACACAACAGGAGGACCCTTGGCCACAGCCCAGAGATTCCCAAAGCGAGGAGAGGCAGGAGAGAAGCACTCACTGTGGCTGAGGCCAGGGTGGAAAGGCCCGGAGGCAGGGCCTGTGACGATGGCATCCTTGGAGACCCCTGCTTTAGCAGAGGCGTCAGCGCTGAAGGAAAGCACATGGAGAGGAATCGGGACAGGGGCTATGATTCCCAGTGAGTTCGAGTTCATGGCCCCGGGCAGCTTTGGGCTGCTGGACTTGTAGGGTGGAGACAGCAGGTTTAAGGGAGTGGAGCTGGTCAGCAGCACAGCCCCACTGGTTCCTTTCTAGGGAGGAAACACAGCAAAGCGGTAAGAACTCTAGACTTTCCACAGCTAACTCGCAAACCAACCAGGTAACACAAGGGGTGAGGACACACAGCCCAATGCCCCTGCGAAGGCTCCCTCCTGCCCTGCAGCCCTGAAGACAGAAATGAGGACAGTCTCCATGAACTGACACGGAATGGTTTCCAGGGTACACAGTTAATTTTAAAAAGCAGGGTATGAAATATGCCTCCTTTGCAAAGAAAAGAATATCAAAATATAGTATCTACAAATCTGTATATATACACAAAACATATACACCTATGTATTAATTTTTTGTTTTTAAAAAGAAACAGGAAAAATAAACTGGAAACTAAGCACAGTTACCTTACGGGGTAGCAGGTGCAGAAAGAGGGAGGTGGGACCTCTCTGAACAGACTTTGCTACGGTTTTATTTTTGCAACCACATAGTTGTTTTACATATTAAAATAAGAGGGAAAAAACGCTCTCTCCCATTTCCCCGACCTGTATCCCAGCTTCTCACAATGACCCGTAAGCAGGATTCAGTAACTGTAGGACTCTGTCCTTCAAAGGGAATCATTCTTAGAAGGCACTGTTATTTCTGTGGCACGAGCACCTCCACCTAACTGTGACCTGACAGGTGACGGCATTTCCACCCCTTGTTAGGAGAGATGGATAGGTGAGAGGATAGGCTTGTTCCACGCCACGCCGCCCGGCCTCCCTGCAGGCACGGCTCTGACCATCCTTTCACTCCCTCCACCTTCCTAAGGAGAAGGTTCAGGCTACCTTGGGCTTCCTGCCACCAGAAAAGGGAACACCTGAGGGCAGGAAGCTCAGCCCTCCTTCCAACATCTGAGCTCACTGTTCCTACCTGACCTTCCATTTCAGATCTCATTCTCCGGCCAGGGCAAGGCAAGTGGCCTAATCCCCAAGGCCCCTGCGGGTGGGACAGGGCAGGCTGCTCTGCCGGGATACTCACTGGCAAGGAGGTAGACGATGTCACACTACTAACCACAGGGGGCTTTAGGGACGAGGTCAGTAACTTTGCCACTCCCTGGGTCCCACCACCGGAATCTCCATTTGGACCACCTGGAGGGGCCACCAGGGTCAGCTTCTGGGAAACAGGCGATTTTTTCACTGCTGAGCTTGGGACAGGTCTGCTGGCGGACTGTCCTGTGGAGGGAGGCTGTATGCCAGGGAGCAGGTTCCCAGAAGCAGAACTCTGGACTGGTGTTCCTCCAGAGGAAGAGCTGCCAGAAGAAACCCCGTGTTTGGAGACAGAGCCGGCAAAGGGATTATTCTTATAAGACGACCCTGCAGAGCTGGCTGAATGCTGTTTTGCTGGATGGCTCAGGGCGGCAGAGGATGAGGCTGGGGTCTTATGAGAGCTGCTGCTAGGAGCTGGTAAGCCTCCTGAGGCAGCTGGCGTGGAGGGATGGAAGCCCTGGCCTTTGGCCGCTGTCTTCACTATCTGCAGGAGGGAACGATGGCACTGTGGGGAGGAAGCCTTCGGGCTTTGGAGCTTACTGACAAATGGAGCTGGGGGCGTGAAGTTTTTCTGCTGCTGCGCGCCTGCATGAAAGACTTTGACTTGGGGGCCGGGCACAGGAGCTGCCACCTGGGGTCCATGAGATGTCCGTGGCAAACCATGGTGCTTTGCTTTGGACTGGTGTACTTCTGGCAAGCCTTTGTTGAGGGGAGCCTGGCAAGACAACTCTTTGTAGCCAGAACTCTCTGGTTTTTTCTCCTGAGAGGACTGCCCCAGTGCCAGAGCCTGTTCAGCCAGAAAATTGAGGGGTGACTGCAGAGAGCTAGCTGGTGGGGGAGCAGAAGGGCTGGGCTTGGCAAAGTTCCTTTTCTCTTCTGTACATAACACACCTGCAACTTTTTCTGCAGGTGCTTTTGAGGGGGCAGGCAGTGTGAATTCAGAGCTCCCAGTTGCTCTGCTGTTCAATACAGCCAGTTCCTTGGACACAGCTTCCACCGAGGAGGCTGGATTGCAGATCAAGTCTTCATCCAATGAGTCCTCCAGGCTGACAGGAGCAGGGTTAGCAAGGCTGACTGATGCCTGGGAGGGGAGCTCCCTGCTCGAGACCCCGATGCTCAGGCCTCCTCCCTGGTGTTCTGAGGGCAACGCAACGGGGCCACTAATCTGTCCTGACTGGACAGAAACCTTTTTATCAGGCTTAGTAGACGATTCCTAAAGGAAAGAAGAAATGCTGATGTTTAAGATGCCAGTGTTGGCCTGTTGTGAGGACATAAACGTGAGAACAGCCTGAGTTGCGAAGAATTGGGCCTTCCTGTGTAATTACAAAACAAGGAGTGGCGACAGCAGGAGCGCTGCCTGCCTTGACTGGAAATGCTGCAACTTGCACACCCTCTGGTGAGTGTCCGGCTGGCTGGGGCTGGGTTTACCCCAGCAAACCTTGTTTCTAAGTACAGATACACTCACAGAGGAACTTTCCTATTTCTGAAAACGTGTAAGACTCAATAAGGAGACATACTGCCTCTTGGCACTCACACTGTCTCAGTGCTCACAGCTGCTATTAGACTGACAGAGGGCATAAGAGTTGCCTTAAAATAGCTATTTTAGGCCGGGCGCGGTGGCTCACGCCTGTAATTCTAGCACTCTGGGAGGCCAAGGCGGGCGGATCGCTCAAGGTCAGGAGTTCGAGACCAGCCTGAGCAAGAGCGAGACCCCCGTCTCTACTTAAAAAAAAAAAAATTAGAAAGAAATGATCTGGACAACTAAAAATACATATATATAGAAAAAATTAGCCAGGCATGGTGGTGCATGCCTGTTAGTCCCAGCTACTCGGGAGGCTGAGGCAAAAGGATTGCTTGAGCCCAGGAGTGTGAGGTTGCTGTGAGCTAGACTGATGCTACGGCACTCACTCTAGCCCAGGCAACAAAGCAAGACTCTGTCTCAAAAAAAAAAAAAAAAAAAAAAAGCTATTTTATCCTCCTTGATTTTTCCCACCACCTGTCTCCTCCAAGAAAGTCCTTTTCCTGGAAGCAGAAATGGGGTCTAACCTGTCACTCCTGCATACCTGGTGCTTAAGGTAGTGGGTCTGAGACGCTGTAGGAGCTCAACGGACACACAATAATAAATGATTTGTACATCTCATTCCCATGGTCTCTTTAGGTATGGTTAAGGGCACCACACCAAGCCTCAAGAACTAGTAAAATGGCTGGGCATGGTGGCTCACACCTATAATTCTAGCACTTTGGGAGGCCGAGGAGGGAGGGTCACTTAAGCCCAAGAGTCTGAGACCAGCCTAGGCAACACAGCAAGATTCTGTTCTCTACAAAAAATTTAAAAAATTAGCCAGGCATGGTGGCACACGTCTGTAGTTCTAGCTACTCAGGAGGTTGAGCCAGGAGGATCGCTTGAGCCTGGGAGTTAGAGGTTGCAGTGAGCTATGATCACGCTATTGCATTCCAGTAGGCAACAGAGCAAGACATTGTCTTAAAAAGAAAACAAAAAAAGAACAGGTAAAAATTTCAGTAAATGGCAATTTTCACTACATTGAGAGGTTCCTGCAACATCTAAAATAGTCTTCACAGTCTCTATTCTTCCACCACTGTACTGTACTGCCCTCCACTTCTGCCAGCTAACTCAACAAAGCCACCTTTCCTTTCCTTTGCTCTAAGGCTAGACTGCACTGGCCAAGAGTGTGTTTCTTCCATGAAAAGACTACCGTCATAGTGCCATACCTCTGCATCTGCAGGGGCTCTTCCCTCCTCAGGGGGCTGCCAAGAAGACCGCACTCAATCCCACAACAACCCTGGGACCTCGGCCAGGTGGGTACCGTTTTGTATAACTGAGGCTAAAGGGGGTTAAGAGGCCCAAGCTCAGGTCTCTGCCCTGGTATAATTTCAACAGTGCCATCCTGAACAGCTGTCCTCAGACCAGCAAAGCTCAATGAGCTGCCATGGTCACTCAAGAGGCTTTTGGAGCGTGGCTGCAGGGAGATGAGGACAGCTGACACATGACCTGAGCAGGCCAACTCACCTTCACTTTGATTTTAGAAGGGGCCATTACTTTCTTCTTGGCCCTGTTCAAAGGAATGAGCACAGAAGAGGTTTAGAGGACGTCCGCAGAAGATAAAAATAACAGTAGTCCTGAGAAGTGAAAACACCGTGACACTTACAGGATGGACGTCAGGTGCCCGTGACCTCGTCTGCTCTCCTTAAACAGAGTCCTGAAAGACACAGAACACTGGCATTTGTACGTGCCCCATAAATCTGGCACTCTGCTTCCACAGCTGTGTTAGCATCCCGGGTACTCAGTGGCTATTATTCTGTCAATGTCAGTGGACTGGTGAGCTGAATTCCTGGTGAGAGAATCTAAAGGGCTTTACCAAAAAAAACTATGGCTCTGCCCCACCTTCTCATGGTGATGTTTCCCTCAGGCCACAGCACTTTCCCTACTGCCTATTCCATCCCTGCCAAGAATAAAATGTGCAGTGACCCACAGCGTGTCTCTTTTCAGAGAAACTCGACAAAAATTTTCTTCATCTGAACGGAGAGGGTAGCAATTCTAAAAGCTCCAAGATTTGTAACCACAGATGAATCAGGTCCAATCAAGAAAACTAGCTCCAGCTAACTCCCTGTTCTGCGTACCACAGACACACTCCATTCGCAGGAAGCAGCATCATACAAAGCAGCCTCTGAGGCAGAGGCTGGGCACTTAGCACAGAGTCAGCCCTGCGACCTGCAAATTATACTTCTTCACAGTCACTAAGAAGTATCCAAGATGAATCCATCTCTCACCTTCTAGTAGGAGCCATTATGTTTAAACAGGAAAGTACATATTTACATGGGAGCACATAGCCAATCCTGAACTGAAGTGGGACAAAGAATGACAAAGACAAAACCCCACAGGTACCTTCCCTTCTTCTAGGGAAGACGGAGAAGTCCCTTTCCTAGCTACCAGTATGTCCCCCAATTACTCAGGTGAGATCAGAGTTGAGTCAATGAGGCAGTGGCCTGGCGCAAAAGCAGCGCTCAAATATTCCTCGACCGCACAAATGACCCATCTTGCCATCCCGGCCCTCACCTGGCCTGCATCCAGCCCTTGGGCCAGAGAGGCTTGACCTCGGCGTCCAGGAAGGCCTTCACGCAGTCCTCCCAGGCCTGCGCCTTGTTGTTCCTCTCCAGGTCATGGCTCTCCAGCTTGGTCTTCACCACCTGGCACAGCAGCTCCCTGAGGAGGAGGCAGAAATCACAATCTTCAAACCGCCCCAAATGCTTCTGCAAGGTTTCAACTGCGTGCTTCCAGCAGCCCTGATGAAAGGAAACGATCCTAACTCTCAACAGCAATACAGGGACATGCTCAGACACTGGCCCCACAAACCCTCCCATGGGCACAGTCCCAGTCTGGGCACACCTGATTTCATCATTCCACTGGAATTTCTTCCGGGGTCCCATTATCCTCCTGCCCCCCTTTTCCTCATCTTCTTCCTCCTCAGAACAAATCCGCTCTCTTTGCTCCTTGTCTTTCTCCTCTTCCAGCATCCTACAGGGTGAACAGAATTAAAAGGGACCCTAAGGACCTCCTGTCACCACCTGCCCATCTCCCTGCAGGACAGGCACTTTTCGGATAAGGGGAAATGTTCAAGAGGAGCCAAGAGTGTCCTTTGGAAATGGAGTAAACACCAAGAAATGTGGCAAAAAGGGGCAGGAGAGTCACACCGCATGGGAGCGCTGGGCCACACTTACTTAGCAACCTTGGCCTGTGTGTGAGCCTGGCATTCGTCCTGGTACTTGGCCATCTGCTCTGGCATCGCCCTGCCAATGGCTTCCTTGAGCTTCTGGAGAGGCTCCTTCAAACGCCCCCCCTGCAGAGAGCAGGACACAAGACAAGATTGGTTCACACATCACTCTTACTAGGGACACACGATGGGGAAACTGAAGGGAGACAGTGCAGCAGCAGATGTGGCCTCTGTGAAGACTCGGTCATCCCTCAACTGGGCCCCAAAGCCAGGGGCTCCACTCCAAAGTCACCCACCTGGTCATAGAGGTGAAGTTTTCGAGCACGTTTGACCAGAGCATCCTTGCTGCAGGGCAGGAATGAGGCGAGATAGGCATAGACCCCAGAACGGATTTGGCTACTCAGCTCCCGAGTCTGCACCTCTATGCTGCAGAACAGAACAGAGTCATCACTGGCTGCAGCTTCTCTCCCCATGAGCTCACCCTACATGGAAAGGAGCCAAAAGGAGGCCAAACCTTATCTTACTGGCCACACAATGTAGCTGAGTGGCCGAGACAATAGATCTTCAGCAATCGACAAACAAGAACAACTCCCAAACCTGATGCACTTGGCCAGGAAAAGTGGGTCAAGGCTCTCTGGTCAAAGACAAGGCCAAGTCAAAGGTAGTCATGGAAACAGGGCCCAAGAGAACAAGCTCTGAAGCACTAAATTTCATAAACAAAACGTAAAAGCTTTCAAAGTGGAAAATAACAAGTTACTTGGAGTTAAGAGGAAATACTTTCTGGCAGCATTTCTTTTTTTCTTCTACTTCCTAGTCCTTTGTTGTTGTTGTTGTTGTTCTGGCTCCTAGTTCTACCTACCATCATGAGGTCAGGGAAATCCTCACCCCTCCAGTTTTCCCATCTAAGAAAGCAGAAAAAAAAATTTCTCTCCAATGCCTTGAGCCTTCCATATTTGGCATGGAAAGGCTGACACAGACCTCTCGCCCACACGGGTGCCCAGGTACTCTGCAGTTCTCTCTTCCAGCACTCTTCCTGACCCAGTTCAGATCCTGGCCAGGCAAGGCCATTTGCTAGGACATGCCCATGTCTTGACAACTGTTCTTACATATGCAAAGTCCTCTCCTGTTGAGCAACAAGCTTCCCCTGCTATATGGTGCAACCAGGAGAAGGGCTGTAATATTGAGGGGCCAGACACAAGGCTCAGATCTTCCTGGTTTAGATGTATGCATTTGCTTTTTTGCTTTCTAATCCAACTCACACAGCACAGTGTCTCAGAGGCTTGGTGGTCTAGCAGAAGTGCTATGGCCGAGGTCCATGAGCACTAGGAGGAATGCATGAGAGGACAATGACCAGGGACACTGAAGAGTACCTCAATGCAGAGAACAGGCCCCCGAGGTCATCAACTTGTCTCTCATTCTTCTGGATTCTCAGAGACACGCAGGCAACATCGTCTCTCTTCTCATCTCATACATGCCAAGAAATCCTCTTCCAAGAGGCTGTGACTATCATATATAGTGTTCTAATAATGCCTGCTGCCTAAGATTAGGAAGGTCTATCATTTCTGGAGACAAATATTTAGTGTCCCTGTTTGGTTTGTTTTTTAATAGAAAGAGTAAAACCACGTTAATCCAATTCTTATCTAATTGGTGGTCACCTTTATGGAGTTTGATTGTACTCCCGTTCTCCCCTGGCTGGCTCCACCCAGGCACAGTAAAAGCAGACACAAACAAACCAACGATACTCACTCTAACAGGATTCCATTAACATCCTGGGTGAAGAACTTCTGTCTGCCCTCTCCCTCGGCAGCTCTGGCAGCCTGGGTCACAGCAGACAGTAACAGGTGTTAGCGCACTTTCCCCACACAGCCCTCACACTCACCCACAGGCACGAGAGCCGTCACTCCGTAAAGAGCACCTGTCAACAAAATCCCCACCACCTTCCCCACTCTGCCCTAATCTCAGGTTAAGTTCACCTGTGATCAGTATGCTCTTTTCAAAAGCTGCTACAGTATCTGTGGTCTATCCTTCCCAGGACTTAAAACAACATTCACATAAAAGAAAATCACACACAGTCAAAGCAATCGTGATGCAGTTGGTCAGAGGCCAATCCAGCCTGCTACCTAACTCCTGTGCCCACATTCTACCAACTGCACCATGATTGGGATTTCCACACACTTACACTAAAAAAACAGTCAAGAACTTCAACAAATTTACAAGATTTAAAGGCCTTCATTATTGGTAAATGATGATAATAATATCAATGTGTAACTTTAGCATTTAAGGATATTATAATTCTTTGAAAATTCATAATCTACTTATGGTTTATCAAAATTCTATTACCCAGACATTTGAATAACACACCATACTACCTATTAACACAAGACTATAGGAGTTTAATACATAGTCTTCTTTTGCTTTCCATGAAAACAAAACACCCTGGAGAGCAAGCTTTGAGACCCCTGTAGTAGCCAAGACACTGAGAGCAGAAATCTGAAAAGCAAACCCTGAGAGTCTATGCTTGTGGTTCTCATACTTGGCTGCATTCTGGAGTTACATGGGCAGCTTTGCCTGTCCCAGACCAATCAAATCGCAATCTCTGGGGACGAGTGCAGGAATGTGCACTCTCTAGATGTGGCCCAAGCACCAGTACTCCTTCGAAGTAAACCTGGAGAAGCTGATGTGCAGAGAGGGCTGGGAACCACTGATTCAACCCAAGAGCTGCTGGTCTGAAGGCTTTAGGTAAAATAAAATTTCTGAAATCAGACTTGATGTACAATAATGACAGCAAACAAGGGTGACAAGGTGACTGCAACAAAGGATCAACCCCTCTGCAACTATGGACTGCTAAACCCATCACCCCCTACTTTCCTTCCTCTCCTTGCATCCTCTGGGGTCCCTTTCGACCTCTCTGACTGCTCTGTCTAAGCTCTGGACCAGAACTTACAATCATCTGTAAGTAATTTCCAATCGCAGTCACCCCTTGGAATACTCGCGGGATTGGTGCTAGGACCCCTACGTATACCAGAATCTGAGCACACTCAAGTCCCACAGTCGCCGCTGTGGAATCCAAGCATACAAAAAGTCAGTCCTCCAGATCTGCGGTGCCAACCCGCCATGCCCCCACAACCTCTCCCCCATCTGTGGAAAAATTATCTTCCATGAAACTTAGGAACTGGGCAGTCGCACAGCAGGAGGTGAGCAGCCACAAGTGAGGTATTTACAGTCACTCCCCATCACCTGCATCACAGCCTGAGCTCCACCCCCCACTAACCCACACCATCCCCTCCCACCCCCGGGCAAGGTCCATGGAAAAATTGTCTTCCATGAAACCGGTCCCTGGTACTAAAAAGGTTGGGGACCACTGCTCCAGATTATGCCAAATCCTCATATAAGTGGACCCATGGAGTTCCAACCCTTGTTGTCCAAGGGTCAGCTGTACTTCTGTGAATGGATGAACCCCTAGTATGAAAACTCAACTTAAACCAGACCCACCAGCTTCTGCTCTCCCTCCTGTGTGATTCTAAAAATCACACTCCAACCTTCTTAAATTCATCCACTCCTTTCTTTAGAATCCGTCAGTGGCTCTTTCCAGGCCTAGAATCAAATCCAAATTCCTTCACATGGTTTTAAGGGTCCCTCTAGGATCTGGCCCAGCCACCCACCAACTCACCCACCCTCAGCTCTGCTACCTGCCCTGCCATAAGGCCATCTTCCCCAGGGGGCTGGCGAAGCCTGCTGCCTCCAGGCCAATTCTTATGTGCCCCCAGAGAGCTTCTTTTACCTTAAGTCTGGCTGTCCACCTGACCATCCACTTAGCTATACAAACATCACAGAGCTTATGTCATTCTGCTTTGTCCTGGAGTCTGCTGTTTGCATCTCTGCTGGTCCACTTCCGTAACAAGCTCATGAGGACAAGAACTGAATCTCATTCATCGACATTATTTCCTCAGCTACCCATCACATGATACTTAGTAAATGTCGACTGAGTGAATGGATGAACAAACAAATGAACAGATAGCACTATAAGGCGGCACACCAGGGGAAGAAAAGCTTAATACCAAACAACCAAAAATAACTTGGAGAAGACACAGAACTCAAGCATCCAAGATCCTCTGGCTAAAGGACAGCCTGAGATGAAAGGGGTGAAGTGGACAGATGGATAATGGAAGAAAGAAAAGGCACGACTTTTAATCCATTCACGGGCCAATTTCTTACACTTTCGGAAGCATTCAGAATTCTATCGTGGCACTTGGAAGGTACTGGAATTATATTAGTCTGACAGAAAACAAAATGGAGTCATTCTTTTGCTTATACTTATACTGATGGTTATAAGATCCAGAAGCAACTTCATATTAATTCAATCTAATTACTTTTAACATGTATTTCAAATGCCCCATTGTTTGTCAGACCCATCAACAACTTAAGTTTCCAATCAAATTTTATTTTTGGATAGCCATTTCTCTAATACTTCAGAAGCTTTCTACCTATATAATCTTCAAAAAGATTTTTCTGAAGCCTTTTGAATTGCATAGACAATATCTCTGAGGGTCTGGTTTTATACTGAAGATAACTAGTCAACTACTGTATTTTTAAGTAAATCTAATTAAAAGAGCAATTGGATATATATCTGATAGTCTTCCAGAAGTGAGGTCCCTCATCCATAAGAAGACACTCTTGTCCCAGGAGCTGCATAAATCAACCCTAAATTAATTAGGAAATGAAGTTAAATCAAATACCGCAATCATGCTGATTTATAATATTTCCAACAGCCTTTTAATGAGCTGTTTTATTATAAGAAAAGTTATTGTTGCCTTCTAGCACCTAGCTCAAAATCTTATATACTGTACCTGCTTTTGCTGAATAGAATGAACTCTGGCATGACTTTCTTTTTAAAAAAGATCAAACAAGTTGTTTTCTTTTTCGTACCTCATTCTCTTTGGATCCATCCCTCCCTGCATTTCTTGTGATGCAGGAGTTCTAACTCTACAGAAGGGCAGAGCAGAGGAGAAGGTGGCATGGGGTATCTGTTTCATTTCTGTTCTTAGTATTGTCCCCCTTTTACACCTGACTGAAGAGGACCAAAAGAGGCCTGGGTCATTCGTACGGCCCAGGCTGAGTAGCTGCCAGACTACAGCGAGACAATGGCCCAAGAGGGCAGTGAACCTGAGCTTTCCCAGCATCCACACTTCTAACAACCAAGACAAATGATGCAGTCAATGCACATTAAGAGAAGACAGGATAAGGCCATAAATCGCTGGATTCCCTGAGGCCCATAAAAATACACAGTACAAATGAGTAAGAAATGAAAAATGGACCAACATGAGAAGAAAACAGTAAACATAGCATGCGCATCCACCCAGGCATCCCTCTTAGAGGATCTCTTTGACATAAGTTTTCAAAGATATGTTTTAAAGTTTGGTAGACTGCAAAACAGGAGCACAGTTCCTCCTGTGGAGAAATTCCTCCAACCCAGAGAAGTGCACTCTAGCTCCCCACTGCTTGGATCTGGGCTGCTCCTGTGACTTGCTTTGACCAAGAGTGTGGTAAAGTGATATGATACACACAAGCTCTAAGGCTAGATCTCAAGGGCCCTGTGGCTTCCACCTTTACCCTTCTTGAGATGTTGTCCTGAGACCACCACACCCTGAAGAAGGCCAGGATAGACAGACCAGAAAGAGGCCCTGCCAAGTTGCCAGGTGAATGCAGTCGCAAGAGTGAGCCCAGATACGATCAGGAGAGGAACCCACCCAGGGTCAGGAGAAATGAACTGGTATATTAAGCCAAAGTTTTGGGGTAGACAGCAATAGAAACTGATACATGTATTATCTAAGGCCAAGATTTAAAATCTAACCAATCTTACTATAAAAATAAAAGAAATAAGAGAAAAACAGAAAAATAAGGAGAATAAAAAATAAAGTGAGAAACATGTAACACTGCTAATGTTACAGTTAAATACATAAAGTTTAATTTAAATTTTAAAAATGAAATGTCCATTTTAAGATCTAGGATAGGGCTCCTTACTAAGGACCCAAATATCCACATGTGGCTTTTGGATTTATACACAATTTTTATGTACAAATGCATTCTTTCCCTGGGAAGATTATCTTCCCCAGCAGATTCTCAACAGGATGTGGGGGTCCAGAGCACTCATGCACACACGCAACGGGGCTCTGAGTGCTCCAAGCGAAAAGCCCTGGTTGCAACAGAGTACCTAGGGACTCTCTGGAATAGCATTAAGTAAATTTCTACAATAAGCCTCTTTTTTATTGCAACCATTAAAAGTGATGAGGGCTTTATAATAATATTTATTAAGTGAAAAAAGCAGGAAACAATTATGCACAACTATAATTACAACTGCATAAAAACATATACGCAGAGGCTAGAAAGGAATATGCAAACTGAAATTGTTTTTAGATTTTCGGGATGATTTTCCACCCCATTTTCCAAAGTTTCTTAGTGCTGTTATAGGAGAAGGGCAAGGTGAAGACTGAAGTTATCAACTTCATACTTAAACATTGTATTTTCAAACCAGAACAGCAGCCTCTCCTGGTCACCGCCTCCCCACCATGACCCAGGCCCACCTTGTCTGTGGGATCCAGAACCCTGCCATTGTCATGCCCAGGAGCTAACACTTGGCAGCCACTGAGGAGGGACAACTTGCCAAACAGGGCAACCCAGTGCTGCTTTCTTGCACCACAGCCCAGCACTGTTTCAGGTTATACCATTTCATTGCCACTAAATTTGTCCCTATCTTTCCCAAGAAAGTGAAACAATAAGTAGTCAGACCAAAATGCAAGCTACGGTGGGAATGGAGTCACATCCAAGACTCTATTTTGACTTTTCTCTAAAAAATGACTTGCTACTGTCACATAGACCTTACTTAAATTATTTAACAAGACTTTCAGAAGTCTACAAAACAATTTGGTTACAAACCAGAGGATCGAAAAAAACAAGGAGTAATATTTTTAACATAAATTCTGAGAGCAAATATAGGACAGTAGGCTCAAATATGCCAAGTTCCGAGTCAACTCCTTCCACCTCAATGTCATATTAAGTTATACCCTGAATCCCGGACATGGCACAATTCATTTAAATCATTACATTCAAATAGCATACTTGTATGTCCAACACTGCACACAAGCTAACAAAGATAAACTAGGGAATTGAATAAGATGTTTTATTTGCTTTGTATATTGTGTTCACGTATTTTTTGGAAGTGAGAAAATCATTTGTAACAGTGGTTGACACTTTACCCTGCTCTAAAACACAAGGGCTATTATATATAACAGTGATTCTGAAATGCTATGAGCATCACTGGTTTAAAACTTGCAGCTATAGAGTACAAATGCCACTGGAGCTGCATTACAAGTCATGATGTCTAAGGTAAAAGGTTATTTGAACTGAAAGGTAAATGTCATCGCAACTAATGATCCACGTGTGGCTTATAGCTATAAATACAACATTCGAAGTCAAGCTCTTTTTCATTTATCACAATTTAGGCATTTCTGTAATCACTGCCTAACCCTGAGGACACACAATGCAAGGGTGGAAATAAAGCATATACTCTGTGTGTAACTTGCATGTTTGCAAACTTTTGTAAATTTTCAAAACCTTCAAAAGAATACTAAGAAGATGAATCTCTGACTCAGCTGCCTACTGGCAGCATCAGTGTCAGTCTAGCACACAAAAGATACTGTGTGGAAAAGAAAACTGCCAGGCAAAAAATAGAAAATCTCCCTAGAAGAAAGTAAATTTTCCAGAAGTGAAGAAATCAAGAAAAGGCCTAAAAATGATGCCTGATGGGCAAAGCTTACACTGCTTCCTCACTCACGATGAGCAGAGAGATTGGAAAAGGCTTACATGTTACACCATGTGGGCATCAAGCTTCACACAGTGCAGAACCAACGTCAATCTGCCCGAACCACTTCCAGGAAAGCCCAGCCACACTGTGTCACCATACCTGAGCCAGCTCCTTAACGCGCTTTTCCAGGGGTGCTGGCAGGCCTTCAGGGAGAGAAGAGGGCTGCCTGAATTCCTGGTCCAATCCCACCCCAAGGGAATCGCTTCCATCATCCATGTCACGGAAGGGGCTGCCTTCTGGAGACTCACTGAGCAGCTGCTCCAAGTCCAAATCAGTCAGCGAGTCCATGGCAGTGGCCGCCTGGAGCAAGTCGTTGTCAGAAGCGGAGCCGAAGAGCGAGAGCAAGGGGTCGGAGGTGCCCTCCAATTCCCGCCGGCCCTGAGCTTCCACAGACGAGACTGCTATAGGCTTATGCTCCTCCTCCCTTTTTTTCTGAGCCTCTTTCTCCTTCTGAAATTTCTTTAGCATCTCTTTAACGCATAAAGCCCCAGAATACTTCTTTTTCTTCTTCTCCTTACTGGCATTGAGGGCTGTGAAGCTGCAAGCAAGAGGGAAACTGGTTACTCAAGCTGCAGGACATCTCCAAAGGGAAACTGTCCCAGGGCAATGGTCTCCGGGAGAGCCTCAGTCACAGTCCACCCTGTTATCACTCCTCCCTCCTCTTGGCATATGAAGCTCGTTCTTGCTGAGACCAAAGTTTGAGAGTTAATTCAGGTTAGCATCACAGTGTCACATAACGCTAAATTTCCGATGGGTTTTTAGAAACCACTGCCAGGCTGAAATAAAAGGTTGCATGGGGTCGGGGAGAGGTGAGCAAGAAAAGTATTTAAAGGGAGAAAGCAGGAGCAGCAAGGAACAGCAGCAACTTGAAGAGCAGCTGGGGTGAGACCAAGAGAGGAGAAGGAAGCATGACCACAGAAGACAAAGGAAACAGCAGAGACAGAAGGAGAACTGGGGCAGGGAGAGGAGTGCCCAAGAGAACGAGAAACATTAGCAGTCACACAGTGACAGAAATAGCTGCCAACACCGACAGTGGAACTATCTGACACACAGAGAGGTGAGCGTCTATGCCCGGAATGGCACCGCGGGAGGTGTGAGGAGCACGGGAAGGCCAGGCCTGCCGCCTCTTCTGAAGCTGTGGGGAGGAGGTGAGTCAGCTCGCAGGTGTCCTGCCCTAACAGTTCAGACTTTATCCTAGCAAAGAAGCTGCTGCCTCTCACCCGGCTTTGGAAAACTTGGACTTTTTCGATTTCTTCTCCTTGTCATAAGTGTCATCTTTTTTCTTCTTCTTTATCTTCTCACCACCTTCCTTCAACTTCCGCTTCTGAGAATTAAAGACAAGGCACAGTTACACAGCTCCCTAACTCAGGGAGCGAGTGCACTACACAGCACTGGCCTTGCTCCGCCCAGGGCACATCCTCAGACCTGTCTTCTCTTTTTTATGAACAAAAGCTCTCAGAGATCAGTCCCTGGACCACAAACCCACAGCATTCCCACTGACAGTGTCTCCTAGAAACACCCGGGGCTGAGACAACAGTGGCCATCCTGAAGCCTGAAACCTTTCTAGTTTGAAATAAGCTACATGTAGGCCCTACCTCTTGTTTTAAACACACAGGCAGAGGTAGACAGACTGTAAAACATACTCGTCTTAAGGCTGACTTGTTTTCAGTGGGATGACAGCCCTGGGAACCGAAGTCCTCTACATGTCCACAGAAGAGGTCCAGCAAGGGTGGTACATACTCCCTTCACTCCACACCCTTCACTGCTCTCGCCCCACCCTGTGACCACCTTGAGAAACGACCCCTGCTGAGCCTGCTGGGATGTCATGTGACGTGGACACCACGACCAAGAGCTGAACAGAGCCCCTCAAGTTCACGTCTCCTAGTCACGGCACACGTGGTGCCTTTCCACCAGCCTCCTGAGCTACATCCTAAACCGTCGCATATTCTGGCGAGTCACCTACTGATCTGATAGGGTCATGGCAAAAAGCATTTCTGAAATCCAAAAGCGAGCACGTTCTAACCTTTGGAGATTTTTTCTTCTTTTCTTTAATGAAGTCATCCTCAGATTCTGATGCTTGTCTGAACTGCAGGGTTCCCGAGTTAATGTAAAATCCTCCATATTTTGTAGTCAAAGAAGCAGGAACAAGCTCATCATACTGAAGGGGGGGAAACAAACTGTCAGCTCCAAGTTCTGGTTTTATAGTCCAAAGGTGCAAAGCAGGTCTCAAGAGAGATGTGACTATGTTTCTTTGTCATACATCCAACAGCATGCCATCCTTCTGGTCAGTCATGAAATGTCCAAGCTACAGGTGTTTTGGACAGATCTGGTTATCATTTTCAGATGAGGAAACTAAGGCCCGCATCAAGAATGTCACTTCCTCTCTCATCAGTGCTGCTACTGTCTCATGCTAGGAAGAGGGCAAGCCCACTGCGACCCCACCACCAGCTTCCAGGCCATCAAAAGTAGGAGCTACGGAGGTGGTTGTGATAGCGCATTTTCATTAACTACTTACCGCCTCAGAGTTATCGATGAAGGAATCAGATTCATCATAACCATACCCCATATCAATCAAGTCCTGTATTCGGTCTTTTCTACGTTTCTTTCCACCCTAAAATTTAAAAGCAACAGAACATACGCTTTTTGATAAATACACAGAATTATTGCCTTGAACTTCATCAGCTGGTGATTAAACCCTAGTTTAATCTAGTGCTAGTGATTAGCACCCCCCAAATACTCATTCCCTAAAGACCTTTCAACATAGTATAGATGTTATCTGCATAAAATGGTCTCTCATGCTTCATACCTAAACATTTTCCCCATGGCAGGCAACAGGCCCTTCTTGTTCATTTGCTCAGTGCCACACACCTAGCTCTACCATATGCCTTTTCTGTACCTCAATGCCTTTGTTTAATAGCTGCATTCTGTTCTCTCCAAGCCCTATGCTTATTTCCAGCTAAGTGGTGATTACATGATATTTCACTAAAGGAATATGGAAATGTCTAGAAACCTCTCCCACCCAATGAGGTTGTTTTGTTGTCCAAGAGAGAAACCTTACATATTTTTCTTCAAATTTCCGGGCAAGGGCCTCCACTTTATGTCTTTCCTTTTCTTCGTCATTGAAAGGATCTGAGAGATCTTTCTTCTGTAAAGAAACCATTACACAAAAAATAAATCACAAAATATTCCCACATTCCTATTCACAGAACATTCACTGACTACTCAACACCTGTAAACTGCATAATAGAAACTATTTTTCAGGCCAGGCACAGTGGCTCACGCCTATAATCCTAACACTCTGGGAGGCCGAGGCCGGAGGACCACTTGAGGTCAGGAGTTTGAGACCGGCCTCAGAAAGAGTGAGACACTCGTCTCCACTAAAAAGACAGAGAAATTAGCCGGACAACTAAAATTAGAAAAAAATAGCTGGGCATGGTGGTGTACACCTGTAGCCCCAGCAACCTGGGAGGCTGAGGCAGGAGGATCACTTGAGCCCAGGAGTTTGAGGTTGCTGAGAGGTAGGCTGATGCCATAGCACTCTAGCGCAAGCAATAGAGCAAGACTCTGTCTCCAAAAAAAAAAACCAACTGTTTTTCAGAAAAAAGTAGGATACATGCTTACATCTCATCAATGTTTATCTTAATTGTTTAAAAAAGTAAAAGTTCCATTCATGTAATTCAGCAAACTTGATTCAATGCCTACAATCGCCCACCATAGCACAAGGGACTGTAGGGATTCAAACATTTAAAAACATTCTAAGAAGGGGTTGATAGGATTCACCGGACTTCCCCAATAGCTAATGGCTCAAAATAGTTAGGAGCTCACTGAATACAGTGCAAGTTCTTAAGAGCTGTTCGGCCTTACTCTTTAGAAAAGTAGTCTGAACCTGCACTTCTCTCAGGACTGCCAAAGTCAAATCCAGGTTTATTGCACTCCCTGTCCTTAAAAGCCTATCCTTAAAGGTCTATCACCTCCCTTTTGTTCTCCCAATATCAATACTCACTCCAAATATTTTCGCAGGCAGTCTTCCAAAGTTTATTTCTATTCTATAAGCTCATTCTTGCATTTTTCTCACCAAGTAAATTTTCTAGAGGTGGGCCTTAGCTTCTTGAGCAAGGAATCTTAATTTTAATATTGTACCAAATATGCTTAAGACTTCAGGGTGGACCAAAAATACTAAAGGTTGAATGCTTTTTGAAAGCAAAACTTTCTCATTTCATCCTCCCATCTCTGCCTACTGAAATCCCACCCACCTACAAAGGATCAGTTAAATGATTTATGGTATATACATATAATAGGATATTACAGAACAATACCTAATGAACACACCACAAATAAGTGGTATTCAAAACATGGGCTTATCTGTACAGATCTTCTAATTTTTCTACAATGATCACATATAACTTGAGAGGTTAAAATAATTTTAAGAAATCCCAGTCTTGAGCAGCATTGGATTCAATGTGTACTCCTTAATGCTCTGCAAACAGCAGTCTTCCAATAACAAGTATTTCCTGACCGTATGAAGGTCCAGCTCTGTCCAAACACGGCATCAAGGATGTAAGCTCTCTTCTGTCGAAGCCCACCAGGGCTTGTATTTGCACCACTTAAACAATGACCACACTGTAACTTCTATTACGTGTTGGTACAAGTCTCCTAAAACATCTACATTATTACAAGTTGCTTTGGGACTGGTACAGTGTCTTCTCCACCTTTATATAGTCCTCACTGTCTAGCACAGTGCCTTCACATGGTAGGAATTATATGATAAATGAATTTATACACCAATGTGTCAGATTTAACTGTACTTTTAACGCTGTAGAATAGATCCACGACAATTTAGGAGTTCTGAACCTGAAATCAGGAATGAATCCCCTGAAACTGGATCCAAAGTTCTGTGTGCTCCATGCATTTTTCTGCAATGGAGAAGGGCATTTGGAGCCCAAAAAACATAAAATCAGAGCACTGAAGTTCTAATTTCTGAACTAGATTTTCACTGTTCATCTACTGATTTGGCTAGAGCCTATAAATAACCAATCATTGTCACATTCTCTTCCTCTCAAGAGGACACTTCCTACTAGAAAAGGGACTGTGAACAGATTTGAAATTCTTTCTTTCTCATCCTGCCCACTGGCCTTTATATAACTGGCTGACCCTTGGTACAGATTCATTGGTTTCCATTCCAGCAATCAAATCTCAATCAAGGAAATAAATTTTTATCTGAGCTAAGAAAAGTGGATAGGCCGGGCGC
>CAUYSK010091032.1:0-33392 GCA_963575035.1 Avahi laniger | reverse complement strand
AATTAATTTCTTTCTATTTTTTTGGTAGAGATGGGGTCTCGCTCTTGCTCAGGCTGGTCTCGAACTCCTGAGCTCAGAACGATCCGCCCACCTCGGCCTCCTAGAGTGCTAGGATTACAGGCGTGAGCCACCGCGCCCGGCTGTTTAAGCTTCTTAATGAGCCAAACAGGTAGGCACTGTTGTTTTTCCTTTTCCCTGGATGAGTAAATTGAGCCACGGTGAGGTTAAATAAGCAATTCACACAGGACTTGCTGAGAAATCACTGAACAAAATGTCACTATTGACAATGTGTCAAGTATCTCAAATTCTACTATCAGTTTTATTGTTTATCTTGAATTACTTTTGCTTTTATGAGTATTTTAAATAAAAACAATTTTGAAAGAGCTTATACATTAAGTCATTAACCTAGTGTTCATTAATTAATCTGTTAGAAGAAGAAGTCCCAGAGAAAGCTAGAACTCTGAGTGACCAAGACAGGCAGAGAAGATTGTAAGAGAGGAATGGGTTGGAGTGAGCAAATCTGCCCAAATGTTATATTTAATCATTTCATATGTGTGGTTTATTTATAATCATTGTAGATTATGTCACAAAGGGAAAAGGAAAAACTCAAATTAGTACAGATTAAAAAATCCTCCTAAACAAACCTAAATGGATTTGTAATCCTCCTGACAACCTAAACAAACAGTTCACACACTTCAGGTGGACACGTGGAAGCAGGATATGCAAAGCTGTGCGCACAGAACCGAGCAAGTCAGGGGACTGGAATGTGCTACTAGAAAGTACAGCCATGGTAGAAAAGATTATAGTTCCCCTTTATAGAGAGATTAGGAAACTAGCCTTGAACTTCTAATAGTTTAGTTGAGAGTTAAGTAATAATTTTTTTGAGACAAAATAGGTGGGAAAGAAAGCACACAGAGAGAGGTGCTCAAGAGAACTGAGAACACAATGAAGTTGTGGGTGCATGTGTTGATGCTTCAGTGGAATATGCATGTGTACAGGAAAATTTGGGTTTTAAACTTGAATGTTTCATTCCAGACTTTGAGCTTGTTTCTCAAAGGACTAGTCAGATTCAAAACTTTAAATTACAAAAGTCAGCTCCTCGTGGATTACCTTTTTGGGTAATAATTCTTGTGGACATATGGAAAATGATTTTTGAGTCATAGAAGTCAATATCTGATAAAAATGGATTTAGCAGAAACTTTCCAAATATTCACGTTTTGGCTGAGGCTAAGCCTGGAGAGTTTAAAGTCCAAAAGGAGAATTTTTGGGAAAATTATGAATGAATGGATACTAGTTTATTATGGAAATGCAATTGTAACCAAGCACTATAATGTGTCTAGACATACAGGGCTTCGTTGCCAAAATGAAGTGTTCTGGTTTTAAAAGAAATCCTCATGGAAAGTGCACAAGATGTTACATGGTGAGAATTCTACCAAAGACCGATGTGTGCTTCTGACACCATTTGGAACTTGTTCCCCTTTCAGGAAGGGGTTCTTATGGATATGCAGGGAATTGTGAAACACTGTTCATTATACATAAGCACAGAAAAATAATGTGTAAAGAAAAATGATTTTATGAGTTTAAAGATTATTGTAGGACTTTAAGCATTATTATTTTGTTTAAAGGTCTTTGAAACAGCTATTGCTGTGTGATGATTTGAAGACAACCTAGTCAATGACAAATTGAGCAGCTCATTCCCTTTCACTGAGAGATTATATTGCAATTCTTTAGAGTCTCAGAGGTTTTAGAGTAAAATCCTAATGAAAGTATGCTTTTGAGGTCACAAGTACAGAAAAATTATAAAAGAATTCCTTAAGATTTAGAAAAGAAATATATTTTTAAGAATAAATTCTCTAATGGAAAAACAAAAATAGAAATTAATTCTCACCTTAAAAAACTTCTTGTACCAGTAATCAAGTTCTGATTAATTTAGAGAATACCTACTAGTTTATATTTTGGGGAAGTTTGATTTTCTGGTGATCAGTTCTCTGAGATTACAATTATTAACAATGTGTGTGTATGTGTGTGTGTGTGTGTGTGTGTGTGTGTTTGTGCAAGATAGCCAACAATGTAATTCTCTTCTAAGCACTTATTTTTATAAATGACTTTATAAGGCCTGAAAGAAGAATTATTCTCCAGCGTTTTCAGAACCACTTCTAGCAGTGCGTCTCCAGAGTCAAATAGAGCTGTCTTCATCATTTTTACATATAGACTTCCTCAAACACTGAAAAGAATGATAATCACCTAATTATAAATTCACTGTTAATATAGCCTTAGAGCTGAGAACATTTCACTCCAGTAGTTAATTTAGTCTGTGGTAAATTCTCACTGTTATTTAATGTCATTTATCACCTGCTGTTTTGTCTTACTGAGAACATCCTGCCTGCCCCGTACTGTCTACAGTACATGGACCTTCTGTGACTTTAATGTACTCAGAACAAAGGCTCCAAAGTGCTTCTATCGGGAGGATTTTGGCAACTTGCCTTAGATATATTCAAGCCATTTTGCTGCCTGTCACTCAGTGCTGTACAAATTGAACTCGGAGGAGAGGTAAAAAGGGTCTATCAGGCATTTTTTTTTCTGGGAAGAATATGCTAATAAAGCGCCATCAGCAGGAAGCAGGCTGTGTCTGAAAGAGTTTTGTCAACTCTGAATTAATTTTGTGTGTTAAGAAACACGGGGGTGCTTCTAGAGCCGGTCTGTGGTAATTAATCCTTCCTGTTTCTGGAAGAACAGAACTGTAATAAATGCAGCCCAGATTTAACAGATGTGTGCACACAATGTCTGCTTTATGAGGAGTAAAACAAAATGATGGGTATAGAACAAAAAAAATGTTGATTTAAAAAACTAAAACAGTATGGAAAGCACGGAGCTTGGAATTCCCAGAGTTTATGCAAATATAGTATTCCTTTAAATGGTCACAGACAACGTGGTTTTGAAAACATCTGTCCATGGGGTTGGATGCTGTGAAGAGACTGAAAAAGACAGATGTTCCTTGTTCCTTAGAAAATTGAGGGGAAAAAAATTGCATGCAGATTCCATCCATGGGGCTTGCTCTACCTGAGTATGTTTGGGATTGGACCCAAGTAATCAAATGGTGACCTCATTCTGGGATAAAACTCTCATTATCCTCTTCTTTATTTTTTTCTAAAAATGCTTTATACAGAAAAAACTCAAATTATGTTATCTGTAACTATGAAAACAATGCTCCTACGGTTATTTGAATGTTGTCCCTGTGAACAGAAGAGTTTGGCTTTCAAAATGAGGCATGCAAATCGTGCTACTAATGCTGACATTGGATACATTCAGATTCCAGTTCCGCATAAAGGTGAATAAGGGCAGGTTAACATGGTATTCATTAAAAGAAATCCATATTGAAAAAAAGCATTTTTAGTTTAGGGCTACCAAAGCAGTCTATCCCATTATAGCTCCTTTCCCCTCTTCCCCCACCCTTTTTTTTCCCTTTTCTTTTTCTTTTTTCTTTTTTTTTTTTCTTTTTATCTCATTAAGCTAACCCTGCCAAAATGGCTAGGAGGCAGGAGTTCGACATGGATAAGTTAAAATGGAATAATGGGGAAAATGCCCAGCCAGTAGTAATCATTTTGATAGGGCATGCTTTAAACAGATTTTAACATGCCTTTTTCTTCTATCGTGAAGATAGACGATATCTTAAGTGTATATTTAAAGACTGGATATATTTAAAGGCTCAAAATCCAAATTTTAAGGCCTAATATGAAGAGCATATAATAAAACCCAGCTTCCTTCACATTGCTTACAGCTTACAGCTTGTCATGTACAGCAAATACCAAAAAAAAAAAAAAAACAAACCAAAACAAAAGAAAACCACTTAAATTCACTTCCAATGAAATGTGTTACTTGATGCAAAATAGCAATTCCTTTAGGTCTTGGTAATATTATCCATTGAGTAGTGGTTTTAAAAAGTCAGTCTTGGCTAACTCTTTATAGTTTATATAAATTTCATGTAGAACCTTCTACTACAAAGAATTCCATCTTTTATGATAGCATTTTTGCCAGATTATTTAGTATGTTATATAAAAATCTCTGATTAGCTGTATTCACATTACTTAGGGAATAGATTAAAGTCAATCATACTACTTGTTCAAAATTGTTGGTATATTTCAGTGATATAAAAGACTGGAAACCACTTGTGATTTTCATGGAGAGAGCAAAGCAACTGAATAAGCCCTGCTCAATTTATTTTTCTTTTAAAGTCTAGTTAATGAATACATTCCTGGTGAAAGTGTGTTCTCTGCCACATAAGTGTTGTCTGTAACTTATCACAGTCTAAGTGGAGGCTTAAACCACCTCCAGAGTATTCTCATTAACTTCCTCTTTTTCCAGTTGGATATTAGATAATTTAAATTTAATGAAGTTCCATAAGCTATATTTAAAAATTATATTTTGATAGCCAAAAAAAATTTTGATTTAGAAGCATCCAAATTTTTCAATAACATTTATCTAGAAAAGCAAATTTTTCACTTTTCTATAGTCTAAAAATGTTATGTTACTCCTGAAAACTCTTTTCATTCATCCAAAAAGCATATTTTGAAAGTTGACTGTGTGTTTAAAAAAATAAACTTACCAGACACAGGTGATACAAAAATAAAGAAATCATTGTCTTCTCTTGATAATCTCACAATTTATTCTGTTTTCTCTGTATAGTTTGCATTTCCTTTATAAAATATAACAGGAAGATTTATGATCCAGGACAAATGAGTTCAACGTTACCAGCTAAAAGCGTTTGGAGTGAGAGAGAATTGTCCCAAATGGAAAGACCAGCATATGCAAAAGCCTGAAAGGGCATTATTTCTTAAAATAATTTTTAAAATTATTCCTGTGTGCTCAGGAACTTAGAGCACACAGACTTTCATTCAAGGTTCCCTAACTCAGTACAAAGGACTCCAAATATCAGAGATAAACTCTCCATACTCTTCTTCACACATGCTAATGAACAATGAATGCTTGCCTTAGATCAGCATGGTGCCAGATACAATATTGCACCACAGCATTTCAAAATTTCCAGGGACCTTGGAAATACAGATTAATGGCAGAGAGAAGTGAAAGAACAGTCCTAGGAGTGTAGGGTCATAGCAGAAAAAAAGCATAGCCTGCAAAAGAGGTCCTTGGAATCTTTTCTAAGACTCCTGTGGTTTGGGGGGAAAATGGGCCAGGTTTTCCCTGAGGTTTCTGAAGGTCTCTGTTCTCCAGTGAGCACTCATCCTCATGGCTTCCAAACTTAGATGGAGAGTAAAGTCCTGTTTTCACAGTTGTTTCCAAACCACAGTATGAACTGAAATCATCTGGAGAGGCCAGGGCCTTACCTCTAGAGATCTGATTGTCTAAAACTTCATATCTTTGAAAGAAATTATGCTTAAGAATGGTTAGCAAAGTCCATAGTGAATTCTCAGTACATATAGGTTATGATTATTATAATTATTGTTGTTATTGGGTTAAAACCCCTCAGGGTGATGGTGATGCAACTAATATTCAAGAATCACTGTCTTGAAATACAAAAAATCAAAGCTATTGCTTTGCAATGCCCCTAAAGTTAGTTCACGTGTGGGGGTGAGAGAGGATGACCAACGGAAGTCGTGGCTAGAGGCTTTTTTAAAAATTGCAAAACATACGTATATTAGAGACTCATAAAACCATTTTCATGATTTCAAGGCAGACCTAATGGCTTTGCACTTCTTTGTTTTCCAAAATATGACTCCCGTTTTTGCATTTCAGCATTTTCTGAGAATACCAATTAGGTTCATTTTATAGTTACTACATATGTAATATAATATGTGGGGATTGAAGATATGGTGGGCAGGCAAGGCAGAGTTGGTGAGCAGAATTTCCAATACAAGGTGACTCAAGTGCTGCTGAAGTGCAGAGGCCACAGCTTGTCTTTGTTTTGTGGGTATCCCCATAGCATTGTTCTCAGCAAGAAATTGCTCTCCTAGAATAGTCGTATCTTTCTCAAAAACTAATATTCAAAATTGAACACTGCTGTCTGAAAAAAGAACTGGTATTGACGAGCATAGCAACACCATGATCCTTTTTGTTGTCATTCTTTTTCGTTTTTTTTTTCCTTTTTTTTGAGACAGGGTCTTGCTCTGTCTCCCAGGCTGGAGTACAATGACATCATCCTAGCTCACTGCTACCTACCACCCCCGGGGGCAAGTGATCCCCCTGCCTCAGCCTCCCAAGTACCTGAGACTACAGGTGTGCACCACCATGCCGGGCTAATTGTTCTGTTTTTTGTAGAGACGAGGGCCTCACTGTGTTACTCAGGCTGGTCAAAAACTCCTGTCCTCAAGTGATTCTTCTGTCTCAGCCTCCCAAAGTGCTGGGATTACAGGTGTGAGCCAGCATGTCTGGCCTTGTTATTCTGCCTCATAAATCTCTAAATAGCATTGGGGCTTCCTTATGTTCATTTATGAAAATTACTTAATGGTCAAAAATGTCACAGAATTGAAAAATCTTCAAGGACAACCTGGGACATTTTAAAAACACTGAAAAAGTAGGTTTCAAGTTTACATTTTCCAAAAACTCTAGGGATAAACACATTCAGATCTATGTTAGAAGGTTTCAATTTTACACTACACGTATGCTTGAACCCATGCTTACTGAATTTCAATTTGATTCTCTCATCTTCAGAGATTATCCTTAGCTTATAAAATTTCCCTTTCTCTCTGTGTGCATCATCGGATGTGGCGTTGCCTGTGACATTTAAACTGACATTGCCTAGAATATAAAATTAAAGTCGCCATGTTTTTCAAAATGGCTAGTAGAGATCAGTTTTTCAAATCCTGCTACTTCTGTCTTCATCTTCAGCTACTGATAATAAACAATGTCACATGGAATCTTCAAAGTGTTTAAAGACAGAAGATGTCCCCTTCACATTGTCATCAGCAAAAAAATACCAGTATTGTTATGCAAACTTCACAACTCATCAAGGAGTAAAGTAAAAGTGTTTGTAAATCTGGGAAATGTTCATTAGCCAGATTCCCGCATAGGAATGTTCTTGTATCCCAATGTGGCCCCGTTGTATGTTACAGCTCCCAGGTGAATGCTCAAAACAACAGTGGCATCGAAGTGTGCAGAAACTTGCTGCTGTCTTTCCCTCATCATACTAGAACTGGGATACAATGGACTAAACGAAAAAGATCACTTTAGGAAGTTAATAAACCTCAGCTACAAAGTAGTGAGTGCTTTGTAAAAGTGCTTGTTTAAAGAATTATCCAAAATTTTACTCCACATGGGGACAAACATTTTATTCTACCCTTCTGTCTTTTGCAGTCTCCAAACACCAAATCCAACCCACTCTCTTCAGGATAAATCAATTTGTCAGGGCAATTGAGCACCTAGGTGGTGGGATGTTTCTGATAATTAAGGTTTATAATTGCAGCTGTTTTTGTATCTTGGCTTTTAACCTTACATTGGTGGAGAAAGCCATCCTTAAAACATCTGGGTGCTTTGCTGAAACAATAGCATAGTTTCTGCAGTAATCTTGTATAATTTCTGGTGAATAGTAGGGTACATTTAAACAGTTCTAATGGAGCGAACGATACTGTTTTAAAGGGCTTTGATCATTACTTATCTTCCAGCTGATTATAGGAATCTTGTTGGAAGCGTTCAAAGGATTTTTAATTTTGAATCTCTTTATGTCTTCAACCTAGTGATGACACTAATTTCCCCTATTGCCTGTGAAAGGAAGCCTGGTTTTGTCCTCAGACGTTTTTTGTTCCCTGTGTCATGTCTTTTGTGTATGCAGATGGGGCTGATTAATTCCAAGGCCTTTGCCACATTAAAAAATAATTTAAATAACTAGACATGGTAAAGACAACTGAAGTGTTTCTGTTTAAGGAGGAAACTACCGACAATACAAATATACATATATTTGTATTCAATTTTTATTGCTTCTGAACAAAAATTGTTCTATTTGCTGTTTATTTATAAATGGTATTATCATATCAAAGAGACTATAAGACTTTTTGAATTAACCACTTTTTTTTTTCCTTTATAATCACTAAAAAGGGAATAAGCAAAGTTCATTTAACAAATTTAAAAGAAGTAGAAAGTGCTGTAAAAGTGGACAGGTCACACGATATCCCAGGGTCCATACCTCCCATAACAGGACCCAGGCACACCTTGGAGCCGGTGTGGGTTCCCTTCCAGACCACTACAATAAGGTGAATATTGCAATAAAGTGAGTCACGGATTTTTTTGTTTTCCAGTGCATATAAAAGTTATGTTTATACTATACAGTAGTCTAATAAATGTGCAATAGCATTATGTCTAAAAAAGGACATAATTTATATTAAAAATACTTCATTGCTAAAACTCATCTAAGCCTTCAGAGAGTCACAATCTTTTTGCTGGTGGAGGCTCTTCCCTCAATGTCAATGGCTGCTGACTGATCACGTTGAAGTGGCTCTGGCAATTTCTTCCTCTTTTTAAAATTTATTTTATTGTTTTTATTTCAGGATATTATGGTGGTACAAATGCTTGGTTACATATATGCCCCACCCAAGTCTGGGCTACAAGCCTGCCCATCCCCCAGACATCATGCACCGTACCCACTAGGTGTGAATGTACCCAATCCCTCCCCCCAACCCCACCTGCCCGACACACTATGAATGTTACTTCCATATGTGCACATAAGCATTGATCAGGTACCAATTTAATGCTGAGTACATGTGGTGCTTGTTTTTCTATTCTTATGACACTTCACTTTGAAGGATGGACTCCAGGTCCATCCAGAATAGTGCAAGGGGTATTAGTTCATCACTTTTTTATGGCTGAGTCATAGTACTCCATGGTATACATATACCACATTTTATTAACCCATTCATGTATTCATGGGCACTTGAGTTGTTTCCACATCTTTGCAATTGTGAACTGTGTTGCTATAAACATTCTACTGCAGATGTCTTTTTTATAAAATGTCTTTTTTTCCTTTGGGTAAATATTCAGTAGTGAAATTCCTGGATCAAATGGCAATTTCTTAATTTAAGACAACAATGAAGTTTGCCACATCAATTGACTCTTCCTTCCATGAAAATTTTCTCTGTAGAACGTGATGCTGTTTGATAGCCTTTTACTCACCGTAGAACTTCTTTCAAGATTGGAGTCAATCCTCTAAAACCCTGCTATTACTTTATCAACTAAGTTTATGTAATATTCTGAATCTTTTGTTGTCATTTCCACAATGTTCACAGGAGTATATTCCGGCTCAGGAAACCACTTTCTTTGCTCAGCTATAACAAGCAACTCCTCATTCATTCAAGTTTCATCGTGAGATTTCAGCAATTAAGTCACTTTATCAGTCTCCACTTTAAATTCTACTTCTCTTACTATTTCCACCACATCTGCAATGATTTCCTCCATCGATGTCTTTGAACTCCTCAAAGTCATTCATGAGGGTTGGAATCATCCTCTTCTTAATTCCTATTCCTGCTGACATTTGACCTCCTCCTATGAGGAGTGGTATCCAGAAGGGTTCATCTTTCCCAGAAGATTTTCAATTTCTGTCGCCCAGTTCTATCAGAGAAATCCTTATCTATAATAGCCATGGCCTTACAAAATGCATTTCTTAAATAATAAGTCTTGAAAGTCAAAATTACTTCTTGATCCATGAGCTGAGGAATGAATATTGTGTTAGCAGGCATGAAAACAAGATTCATTTCTTTGTGCATCTCCTTCTGATCTCTTGAGGAACGAGGTGTATTGTCAATGAATAGTAATATTTTGAAAGGAATATTTTTTTCTGACCAGCTGGTCTCAATTGTGGGCTTAAAATATTCAGTAAACCATGCTGTAAACAGATGTGTTGTCATACAGGCTTTGTCCATTTATAGACCCCAGGAAATACAGATTTAGTGTAATCTTAATGGTTTTAGGATTTTCAGGATGACAAATTAGCAACTGCATTAGCCCTTAACAAGAGAGTCGGCCTGTCCTTTGAAGCTTTGAAGCTGGGCGTAGACTCCTCTGTAGCTATGAAACTCTTAGATATATAAGGCTGTTTCACGTACTTTGAATATCTGTTGTTTAGTGTAGCCAACTCAATGTACCTTCTCCATCAGCACTTGCTGTCTCACTTTGCACTTTTTTTTTTTTTGTTATGGAGACAACTTTTTTCCTTAAACCTTGTGAACCAATCTCTGCTGGTTTCAAACTTTTCTTCTTTGGTTTCTTCACCTTTCTAAGTCTTCACAGAATTGAAAAGTTAGGGCCTTACTCTGGATTAATCTTTGGTGTGAAGGAATGTTGTGGCTTTCTCCATATCAGCAGTAATGCTGATAAACTTTCTTATCACTTGTGGATTCACTGGAGTAGCACTTCTAATTTCCTTTAAAAATTTTTCCTTTGTATTCACAACTTGGCTATTTGCCCTAAGAGGCCTAGCTTTCAGCATGACTTGGCTTTCAACATGCCTTTCTCACTAAACTTAATCATTTCTAGCTTTTGATTTGAAGTGAGAGACTCTTCCTTTCACTTGGATACTTAGAGGCCATTGTAAGGTTATCTGTTAGCTTAATTTTAATACTGTTGTGTCTCAGGGAACAGGGAGGCCTAAGAATAGGGAGAGGAAGGAGAGAATAGTGGTTCCGAAGCAATCAGAACACACACTACAACTGATTAAGTTCAGTGTCTTATGTGGATAGAGTTCATGATACCCCAAAATGATGACATTAGTAATATAAATAATCATTGATCGCCAGTCACCATAACAGATATAATAATAACAAAAATTTCTGAAACATTGTGCAAATTACTAAAATGTGACCCAGGGACAGAAAATGAATACATGCTGTTGGAAAAATGGTGATAGACTTGCTGGACACTGGGTTGTCATACATCTTCAATTTGTAAAAGTCACAATATCTGTGAAGTGCAGTAAAAATGATGTATGCCTGTAATTGTTTGTAAAGGAGAAAAAAATCTCAGAAGAAAATATAGGTTGTTCTGTAATTGACAGAAAACAAAACTCATAAAATGCCTTAAATAAGATGATTTCCTTTAACACAAAAACTACATTTTGTAACATTTTAGCAGGTGTCTATAATAGACTCTTCATTTTTTTTAACATTATGTGATTTCTGAAGTATTTTTTTTTAAAATTGTATAGCAAATGTTTTTATTTTAATATTGTACTGATTACCTATGTATAGCAGGTATTTGTTACTTTCTGGCTGGTAAGTATCCAAACTCACCCACTTTCATTTTGCGCAAATCTCTCTTGTGGAGAAGGTCCCTGGTTGTGTAGTCTCCATAGGAAATCAGTTTTCTGGATCAACTGACCACTGTGGTTTCCACTATGGGACCAAGTGTTCATCTGATCTGGGTTTGGGAGGGAGGACAGTTTCAGAAAATCAGTTACTTAATGCTAGGACTTTGATTCTTGAGCCAATGAAACAAACTTTGAACATCAAGAGATACTGTAGTGATGGGAGTTACTACCCATGGGCCGGCCTGGAACCTCAACTTTTTTATAGGTGCATTTTGAAATTATTTGTGATAAAAGATAATAAAATTAATAAACTCAAACATGATAAAAACATAGAAAAACAGTAGAAATAAAAGCCTTCCAGCAGTCTATGAGCCCTAGGCAAATTTTCACAACAGTATTATAATTTACTGTATTTGTATTGTGTGGCGATTAGAGAGAGACTCAGTGGTGAGCAAGCGCCCAGGCAGCAGTTCCCAAGAAGAAAGAGTTTCAGGTCTACCAGGTGGAAATTTACTGTGTTGGTGTGGGTCTTTGCTTCTAGAAGTGTTGTCCATGGACCATCGACATGAGTATTATCTGGGAGCTTGTTAAAATCACATAACCCTGGGCCCTAATCTAAACCTATAGAATCAATAGCTGCAGCTTAACAAGATGCCCAGTGGATTTCCATGTACATTGAGGTTTGAAATGATGTTATGGATCATGCAGCACAAATGAGACGGGATTTGTATCATCTGATAACACTCCTTTAAAATGTGTAGCCCGAAAACCACTGTGCGCAAGAAATTGCATCATCTAATCTTATAACAGCACTAAAGGTAAACATCAAATCTATAATTTATACTTGTTGTGTTACTGTCTACATAGGCATGTTTCAAATTCCTTAATATTCTATTTCTGCATATTGTCTGTGTAAGAATTATATTTCTAGAAAGGATATAAGAAAGAATTATGCAGTTTTAGATGAGGAAGTTCAGACATTTCCTCCATATTGGATCAAACCTTTCTTTCAAAACACCATTATTATTCTGTCTCTATTGACCAGATGCTCAAGTAGAGGAACTTTTAATGGAAATGTGGGGGATGACTTAAAAATAACTTCCCCCACTTGTGGTGCTCTGAGGTCAGATGTCCATTGATCGAGAATGACCCCAGGAAATTGATGGATATTTTTACCTTGTGGCAAAGACAAAAAAGATGATTTTAAGTTTTTTGAAATGCATATGTTCTTCTTTTTTGTGAGGCTTCAATATGTGGAGGTAAAAGTAATTTGAAAAGAGTTTCTTGGGACCTGTGTTGAATAAAATATCATACCCTACTGGGTTTACATTACGATTAAAAAAAATCATTAACTGAGAATCTATTACACAATAGTGAACGCTTAAGAAATAACATGTTAGAGATTTTAGGACTTTCCTATATAAAGGAAAAGAAAAAAATATTTTAAATAGAACCTTTTTAAAATTCTCTATTCCTAGAAAATATTGACTCTCCTTTAAATTTGAAAGGAGCAATATAAATTTATTATATCTCAATGATTCAATTATTTATATTTTTCTAGTGTTTCAGAGTTTTCAAAACACATTCACACATAATAAAATATTCTTTAGTCCCCGTAACAACCCCATAAATTAGGTCATCTAGGCATTATACATGATCCTTTTGTCTATCACAGAGAAATAAGATGGGGTACTTGCTTAAACTTTGGCATTGGATAAATAATGACCTGGGTTTCAATATTGGCTCTGAGATTTTCTCACAATTTAACACCCCAAACAAATAAATTGCCCATTGAATGATTCAAAATTATTTCATAAGCACCTACCATGTATTGGCACTTCGCTGAACACTGACCTAGACTGGAGATCACATATGGTCCGTGATCTCATTCCTCCACCTAAACTGCACAGCCCTGTCTCTCACACCAGTGATTCCCCACTCATGCATGATGCTCACTCATACTGAATTTGTTTTAGTTTTCCAGGGTACTGAGCCCTTTCCATAATTGTGGTCTTTGTACGCACTTGGAATAGTTTTCCCACCTCTTTGACTGGCTAACTTATCTTTATTTTTGAAATTAAAGATTAAATTTAACTTTCTGAAAAGGCTTCCATTGAAGCTAAATTTTAGTCAGGTAAGACCCTTTTTTGTTTTCTTCACTGCACTCCTTATGATCTGTAACTCGATGTTAATTGCTGCACAATGTGTTGACTATGTCCTACGTCCGATCATATGACCAATGGGAGACCCAGTCTCCCGGATGACTGTTACAACCCCAGTGCCTACCAGCATCAGATGTGTTTGTAAAATAGAAATTTGGTGAGTGCACTAGTGGATTGGCTCTTTTAAATTCCTACATCTTTAGGTATCCTTTGAATATGTGTTTTTCTGAACAGTCATTTTTGTCTGTTAGCTGCTAGAAACTGGATGAGATCACATACTACACATATTCACGAACAGCTGGAATTAATTATTATCTTTGGATATGTACTATATGCCGTGGATTTTGAGTCTTCTGGAGTCAAAACAAGTAAAAGAGCAATCCTTTGACAATATTGTGAAACCCAGGTATAGCAAGGTAAGGTAATAGTCACAGTGTAAAACAGTGGGGTATCAGAGGCCAGACAGTGGAACTGTACCCCGTGGGGACTTCCGGAGAATTTAGAAGCAGTAATTGTCTGTAGAGAATTTCAAAGTAATAATAAAACCTACTAAATGCCAATCAGCTTTTTATTACCATGCTTGGCAATTTTAAACAGTGTCAATGATAAAATACTTCTCTGGGGAAAGGGGGAGATTTTGGTTTAAGTTCTAAATTTGACATAACTATAGTTGAGTTTTTATAATACACATGTATCCTTTAAATTAGCAGAATTATTAGTTATCCTTTAAGAAACTCTATTTTCTACTTAAAATTAATTTAGAGAATTCACTGTTCCATAATTAGTTCCTGTCCCAACAGGACTCAACTATGTGCTTGTGTTTCAGGAGATTAGGTCATAATACTTTGAAATTAGGCAGTTAATGTCTTCAAATAGTACTACATGTTTCTACATTTAAAGCATATTTTGAAATAAACAATGTTAGCACAATTATTATAACTAAAAAATAAAATGAATTGCTTCAATTGTTTTATTTATGTGATCACTCAAAGTTTTTACATGTGTTTAAAACTTAAAATGGTTAAGACATATTGCATATTGCAAGGCATAATATTTTTGTTTGGAACATGCAAATTTTAGTTTACGCATGAAATATTTTCATGAAATGGAATATCTTAAACATTAAAATTTATCCTTCCTCTTCAATCATTATTTTATTTTGAAACTAAAGAGCCAGTTAAGAGAACGACAGCCTTCATCCATGGTGTGGCTTAGTAGAAGTTGTCTAAATTGTCCCTTTTGTTGACGACATCTTACTTTCATTAAAATCCATTTACTAGTTACTGGATAATTATTTGCCCAAGAGTATTATATTATTATTATATGTAAAGAATCAAACCTTAATCTGTTAGAAACATCAATAAACTATTAAAATAATAGTTTTTATGATAGCTTGGCTTCTTTTCCTTTTTCATATTATAATTAAATAAATAAATTCACTTATTTTTACTGGTATATAGCATCTGTATGAAATATTGTAAAAATCACTGTCTGTACTTCTTTCCTGGCCATTATTTTGCAATATACATAATTTCCTGATGACTACTAAAATTCTGTGATATTGGCCAAGAGACATTAAGGCATGACGTATCTTGGTGTCAAATATGCTAGGCATGTCACTAGTGTCCTGTTAATTATGTATTGACTGTGGTGGACACAGTAATGTGTGTTTATGAAACGTTTCCAGATTCTCCCTACATTCACAGGAACAGTCCCCTTCCCAGTCCCTGTGTATCTCTGGAGACTATGTGGCTAATCACAGTCATAAAACATGGGTAGAAGTGATGATATCGCTTCAAGGCTTGTCCATCCATCCCCTCTTCTTTTCTGTAGCTGGATGAGTGTAGAGAATCCACCAGAGGACACCACAGTGGCCCTCGGAGTTGATGAAGATTAAGTGCAGCTGATATCTTGACAGCCTAAGATGGCCTTGGAGCCTAAGTAAGAAATGAATCTTCCGTGGGTGAAGCCACTGAGATTTCCAGGTTGATGTGTTATTGCAGTTCAGCTGAACTAACATGAACTCATACATATGCCTCTAAATAAAAAAGATGCTCTGGGAGTATGAAAACAAAGATGGTGAATGTGGACTTTAAGAAAAGCTCCGTGATAATGTGGGATTTGCTATGAGTTTGGTGGAAGAAGCTGTACTCAACCAGCACCTGAACATTCTCAATACATGCTTCCCACTGCCATACCATAAATAACGACTCATGCTTTTCCTGAAACCTGGCGTGGCTTTCCCTATATTTAAATATAAATTCCAAGAAATTAAATGGCACCTTCTTTGAAAACCTTCCTGCCCTTCCAATAATATTCATATTTTTTAGGCTAGCCTCATATGTTACCTTTATCATTATGAAACTTATTTCATGTGTTTTTAATAGTTGTTTATATTATTGTCTCCCTGTCTAGCTTGTGATTTTTTTAAAGGTTAAAGAGTATATCCTTTGAATACTTCTATGCACCAAGGCACTTAAGAGAACATTTGTACTTGGCCATTTCATCATTTATTTACAAACACAAATGTTTATTACCTATGAGTCACATCTTGTAATGGGGCTGAGGATCAATACATGGACATCTAATTGAATTGAAATTTGTTAGGGAGGTACAGAAAGGCAACATAGGTAGATGAAAGCATTATGAGTATAGGCCTGGCATTGCATAGGGACAAGGAGGTGCTTTAAGTACATTCAGAGCTGTAGTGGGAGGTGACCATAGAGAGAGACCAATCTGGTGGAAAGTTTTGAATGTCAAGCTAAGTGGAAAAGACTAGTGCATGAAGAGAAATCAACTAAATTCACTTGTGTAACATTTGGCCACAGAAAACCTACAGAAATATAAACACGTAAAATAAGCAATTTGACTGCTTTGTTATGGAGTATGTGAAAAATGTATAGTATCTAATCTCAAATCATTACTCAGTGTCAGGGCAGAAGTACAATTGAACAAACCTACGGTCAGCTGCTAATTTGTTAGGTTGTTTTTTCTCCCCCCCTAAACCTTGCTAGCTTTCCAGATCGGGCAAAATGATACCTGTAGAGGTTAAAGAATACTGGAATTAAAAACACATTAATTTTCCATCCATTAGGGTGACGTGTGCCCCATAGGTGGACTGCAAGGAAATTCCTGGCTTGGTGCCTGGTTGCTGGGCATTGCTGGAGATTCCACTTAACACCCTGCCATGACCCTCTGCAGGTACGCTTGGCTGCCTTAGTCTGTATGTTTCAAGCTGAACGGCCATGGCAGGCCATGTGGCTCCACAGGAAACATAATACCTGCATTGTAGAGAGCTATGGCATTTACACTGGTACTGACTGGCTTCAGATTCAAACTTAACTGCTGTTTTTACTAACAGACAACTGTAATTTTAATTGAACATGCCAATATCATGTCCATTATGAAACAATGGTTGAGAGTAAATATTTTGAAGGAAAGTGTTTCTTAAGATAATGAGAATACTTTGATGTTCAAATTACGTGGCATGTAATTTTTATACAAACATATAATAGATAGCATGTGTGTAGCTACAAAAATTAAAAGATTTAAGAAAACTCTTTACATGTGCCCACTGGAATTTCACAAGAGAATAGAAAATGGTGCTGGTCTATCTACACCTCAAAGAAAATTACAAAATTTTGTATGCTGACACTAGTAAAATCTTGTTCACCAACCCCCACCAAGCTTGCTTCCTGGAGGTAAAATGAAGCTTCCACTTTACATGTTCTAACTTATAGGTAAATTCTGTCATTTAATAATTTTATACAAATATAAAATACATATATTAAGGTTTCTTTTTCACTTGGAAGCACTATATCAATGAGTAGGTAAGCGAGTATGTCATGCCACACCAGCATTTAAATCTTCTGAGATCAGGAACTATATTCCATTAAGGGCACTCAGCAGGTATAAAAAGTATTATGATTAATTTGAATTTTGTTACATATGACTTTCTTCTGAAGAAATCAAAGCAGTTACTATTTTATTTATCAATATAATATTCATTTGAAATAAAACAAAAACAAGACTTGCTGTATATTATAGCTGAGAAAACCAACCAAGTTAATATGCTTGCCTAAGTCAATTGCTGTAGCACAGATAACATCATATCCGTTTGCCTCACTGAAATACAGCGGTGGGAATGCCCCAAGTTTTACAGCATAAACTTGTACTTGGAATTAGCACTTTGCCACATGTCATATGTGTTCCTTACCTTCATATATGTTAAGATCTTCTGTCTTGACACACATCTTCCAGCTACATCCTTTGAAACCCAGGGGATCATTATCTGTAGATTCCAGAACCACCAGCTCCCTGTCTATATTACTGTATTATTCTTTAAGCGACATCCATCCTAATTGCCTCTATAAGCTTGGGAAACCAAATAACTCTTACTATTGAGCACTTAGGGACACACTTTAGGAGCCTATTATACTATATTAATATAATAAACCTGTGGCCTCTTGGAGACTTTCCCACAAAATGCAGTTGTTTCGTTTTGAGAGGACATGTGACTCAGGTGCTGAGCTGACACTTCTTGATGTCTTACATCATTAACCTATATTCTTCCCATATAAGCACACTAAACCTTCAACCACTTGTCTCTCGGGTGGTGACGGGACCAAAACATTTGATTTCATTGTTATCTTTTTACATACAAATATATGTATACAAAATTATGGAATGAAAATAAAATGCCAAAATGTGTTTTTCTGTGGATCCACCATCCTCCAGGGAAAACTTTATCACTTGGCTTTGCTAAATGGCTAAATGGCTTTTGCTAAATGGCTGTAGTAAAGCTCCGTTTTATTGTGGTCAGATTGGGTATTCATAAATGAGCAGGAGGCAGGTAGTATTATAAGCTGGCTATGGGTACCTACGTTTTAAAACCAGGGCTGCCACACTTACTAAGGCAAATCTACTTCTTTGGTGAAGATGAGGCACCCAAATGTCAGCAAGATCTTGGCACTAGAATTCCTTAGCTCCAAATCCCAGCTCCACTGTGATCCCAACTGGATTGTTCTCTCCTATTAATCCTGACCTTCATTGTGCCTTTCATGTTAGCTCACTTGTACTTTTATTTCTGTTTTTTGAGAAGCTGGCCCCTTGCCACACCTCTCCAAATTGGTTCCCGACTTGGTTTTAGTATTCTATTCCTGGCTGCACAGCCTCATTCCTGACCAGTCACATTTGATCTGTTTCTCTTGGCACTGTCTCCAGCGAGAAAAAAATAAAATAAAATAGAAGTGAATTTCTTCATTAAAAAAAGAGATTTGCAAAGAAGAGTTTAGCAATTTCTGTAAAGGAAGTTTATGCTGTCATCCAAGATTTAGTTGTGATGAGGGTTGAGATTAAACATTTCTAAAATTGTGCCCACGGTGTCAAATATTTCTGTCTTTGGGGAAACTGAAAACTGAATTCAGGATTTCTTGATTCCAGAGATTTGCCTATTTTATCAGTAATGCACATAATCGTATATATTCAGTAGTTCAATTTTAAAAACAATTATTAGCACCTGACATATGCAAGACCCTGGGAATAAAAATTCAAATATAATTATCTTACTCTTGAATTGGATTTCTTATTGTGCAGAGGATGTCGTGCTATATGAGAGACCTTAAAATGTAGAGAACAGGTAATTTTTATTATGGAACATCTGTGAGCTCTTTGAGAATGTAGAATTAATGACTAAGTCACGAGGGATCGTCTGTCAACATTCAGAGAGCCAAGGGTGTCCAGGATGAACAAGAAAGGATAGTACCTCCTGCTAGGCAGAGCCGGTGTCTGAGGGCAGATACATGAAGCCTGGAACACTGCAGCGAGCACATTAGCTTCGTGGACTGACAGACTGATAGTGCATGGAGCAGTCTCTCAAAATTCCTTCTGAGAAAAGCAACTACATCTTAAACATTCTTACATGTGGGGGTGTTGGAGCCAAGCCAATGTGTAGCCCATGAGGAAACTTTCTCGATTTAAAGTGTGACAGCACAGTGAATTCATCCATGTTCTTTGTGCTAAAGACATCATGAATGTGAATGGTCCACAGAGAAATCCTGAGAATGAGGTTGCATAGAGAGTGGATAATGAACTATATAGAAGCAAAGGAGCAGGACGATCATCGTCTAACTTGTGCTTCTCAAACCCAACTAGCCTGTGGGGGAAATGGAATTTCCAAGAGCCTCTCTACTCTGCTAGAATTCTGGGGTCCTGCAAAATCTTTTCAAATAACTCTGGAGCATCCTTAGGGCGTGTGTCTTCGGAGGGTCCCTTTAGTACTCTTCAAGGTAGTTCTTTTGTTTTCTGTTTGTGTTTTATTATTTTTCCTCATCATCTCTGAACCACTGTTGTAACGTCCGCTTTTGATTCTGAAGTCGGAATCAGAAGCTAGACCACTGATATTTACCAATTATGCCTTCGCCACTGTCCGACAAAGGGGCACCATTGCTAGTGCTCAGGCTAATTATGGCTGCTGCTGTTCACATGGCAGTTGTAATGCCAGCTGATAGCTCTTCTGAGGTTCCTCTTATTTGAGGTCCAGATCTGAAATCTCTCCTGCCAATACCAAAATGGTTGTTGCCAAAATCACAGGCACTGTTTACACTATTAGTACAAACTCATTTAGCATTAATGCAGTCAGTGTTTCAATGTCCAAGGATATTGTTGTAAATTACCTCTTTTAGTTTCTACCCTCTCTTTTTTGTGTACCCCTGTAGAAGGTTGAATAATGTTCCCCAAAGTTATCAGGTCCTGATCCCTTGAGCCTGTAAATGTTACCTTGTTGGGAAAAATAGTCTTTGCAAATGTGATTAAGTATCTTGAGATGGGAAAGATGATCCTGGACCATCCAGGTGGGCATACATGCTATCACAGGTGTCCTGACAAGAGCAAGGCAGAGAGACAGTTGACACCCCCAGGAGAAGGGGGTGTGGCGATATGTCAGAGGCTGCCAACGGCCACCAGAGCTGGAAGAGGCAAGGACCAGATTCTCCCCAGAGCCTCCAGGAGTGCCATTCTGCTGCCCATGCCTTAATTTCAGTCCAGTGATGTTGATTTTGGACTTCTGGTCTTCAAACTGTGAAAGAATAAATTTCTTTAGTTTCGAGTCACCAAGTTTGTACTGCTGTGTTACTGCAGTCACGGGAAGCTAATACAACTTCCACACTCTGTGAGCCAAGCATGAATTCACAGGGCCAGAGTGGAGGAGAAGACATACATGATTACAGGTAGAACCATTGATGAACTCAGGTACCAGGTCATAAAAGAGAAGACACATTTCCTGTTTGTGTTGTGAATACAAAGTTATGTTAGGATTAAACCTGAGCCTAATGATACAAACTTGGAAACTTCCAAAGAATATCACCAAATATAAATGATAGGCCTCATGTTTGAAGATATAGCATTCTTACTTTTTACTTTTTACTCTCAAAAATAACTTCTGGTTATTCAAATGTAAATAATGGTAAAAGCAAACATGCAATATATGTGCATTAATGCTGTTTGAGACTGACTCATGGAAATTATGATTATCACTGTTGACCTGGAAATGTTTATTTTTAAACTTAGAAATGACAAGTTGTCTGTTAAAAAAAAATACTTCTAAAAAACTAACCCTGAAAACAGTCTCAAGTCCACATAAGGAGAGCATCACTGCCATCAATCAATACTAAAATTCACTGCAGAGTGCTGGCCACTGTAGGCAGGACACAGAGGACAAAGCATCTGTCTTCAAGGACTTTGTCAAAATGAATACAATTCAGAAATATATAAGTATTTTAAAAGGGCAAAACTTTAATAAAAGAATAATAAAGCAAAAAAAAAAATTAAATGAATTATTCTCCTGCAAGGATAATTGGTTCACCTGCAGGATGAAGACCTGACAAGGCTTAGACTCAGAGCAGGCTTAAAAAACATGCATCACCTGGCTGGCTGGAGTATAGAGTAGCATCAGTGGCCTTATTCTCACTGTGTTTCTGCTCTTAAAGAAGTCCCCTGTAAGAGTAGTTGGGAAAACTTCACTGGCAATTGATGGTGGCCACGAGACATAGTTATTTTGAGAATGCCTTCCAGAATGTCTCAAGAGCAAATGGAAGGCTTTCCGAGTGTAGCACTAAAGACCCAATAGAGAGATGGTTATCTTGACCTGAACATTGGCCCCTGTCATCTAAGGCAGAGGTTGAGCTGTGAGGAGCCAGGTTCTTACTGCTGGGAACCTGGGGAAAGGACATAAATGGGCCCAAATAGGGCACAATGGACTGAATTATGCCATGTGAAGCCAGTTAGCATCTCAGTGTGCAGGGGCAGGGAAGATGTTCTGATAATCTGTTCTGGTGCTAATGCTCTTCTATTTAGGAGTCAGACCCATAGATCAGTTCAGGAGAAAGCATTTAAGATTCTTAAGCTAACGTAAAAATAACGTGGAACTATGGATGCCACCAATAATCAGGAAAAGGAATGGCTAGTGGAAAATTATTGCACCAAAATCCTGACTGCTCTTATTTTATGCTGAGTACGCAACCAAAACAGGAAAGTGCTGTAGGCTCTACAATTCTCAGTAGGGAAGGATCCATCCTAAGGAAATATCATCAATTCTGCACTCTCAGGGATATTAAAAAAAATATCATGAAGAGGCTGAGGGGAATTATAAGACTTGAAGTTACTAGAATTTGCTTGTTTTACATGTATTCTAAATGCTATTTGTTAGACACAATAGTGTACAATAGAGGTGATCACTCTTTTAACAGGACTTTCTTCTGATTCATGCTTACAAATGGGAAATTGGTGGCTAAATGGAATTTCTGTTTTGGTCCTTTACTTAAAGAAGGATTCTTTGGGTCCTAGCTAACCCTCCCAGAAAGGAGACCTATCCAGATTGGTAAGCTCCCCAGGGAAATGGGTGAAAATACCCAAATAAAATATAAAATAACTTATTTTCTGCAATCAGTTTTTCTATGCTGACCGTAGCAAAGGAAAGCATCCCTGAGGAGCTTGTGAAGAAACTTGCAATTTCCCCCTCTTGTCCCCAGGGAACCCTTTACTTTTTGGCAGTTGGGAATGTAATTCATTTAAAAATATGAGCAACTTAGGCACCAAACTGTGGTTCAGAGAAACTCAAATGTGGTGAATGTCTAGTTTAATTTCCTACTATGCACATGAAAAGCCAATCTTCATACAGACACACAGCATCAAAAAAATCTAACATCTTGTGATGAAAAGCAAGTAAAACGTCTCTTAAAAAAATTTCATTAAGTCCATGAAATCTGTTTAAATGCATAGAGGGGGACTGAGGAACATCAGGGAGTTCACAGTGTGATGAGGCTCCAAATAGCTTATTGCCACCGTCGCATCCGGGTTAGTGAAAGAGAAATGTTTACCATCTTCTCTGCTTGAAAGACATTAGGTTACCCCCAGACACTGTTGATTAAATATGTACAGAATGTTGATTAATCATGGAAAATGTGGACAGAGTGTATGTAATCTTAGCACCTGAGAGATGTTACTCAAGCAAAAGTTCTAGTTTGATCAGCTTGGAAGTAAATTTTAGAAAAAAATAAAAACACTTAAATTACTTAGTAATCTCTAGTTATTTCCTGTTAAATAAGTAAGAAAAGAGGACAAAACCAAAAGCTGTTTCTACATTAGAATGAATGAGAATGATTTTTTGATTTGAAGGGCAGAAATTAGCTTTCTTCTTATTTAGACACTGTTTCTATAATGTTCGGATGTGGTTAAGACAGTTGAAGTCGTGTGCTAAATTGAGAAGGAAAAGGCTGCAGAAAGCAAAAGTGATTAAAACCATTATTTAGGAAATAATTACTTTTATATCAGTAAAAATGCAAAGAAACAGGTATATTTTTGTGATGTATTAGTTCAATTTCATCTTTAATCTATCCAGCTAACTAAAACACCCATAATGGATGTATTAGCATCCAAAGCAAAAGAAGAATTGGAGCACATTTTTGTTTTACTGTTTTCCCCTTAACTTTTGGAAGTAATCTCCCCCATGCTTCAGTTCTAGTGGTTGGAGCTCAACAGCGCCAGTTACATATGAAATGGAAAGCAGTAGTCATCCCGAGAGAAGCAAAGAATTAGAGCAGCAAGGTAATAATCGTCTAATTTCTATTTTAATGGTGGATAAACACTCCTTTAAAATGTTAATTCATTTCTTCATTTAGCATTTTTCCCTTTTCTTTTTCCACACAGGCCAAAATTGACTGCGAGTGTTTCTGACATGTTTCAAAAAACCCCAAGGCTGTAGACGCACTTATAGTATTTGAAGACATAGAACAGAAAAGAAGCAGTTTACTGAGACAAAGCAGGTTGACTTGGCGTAAGCAGATTGGAGAAAGAGGGATTCTCCAGGTAGGTGGAAAAAGAAGAGTGGGCTGAGGAATGCAGACCCAGGTCTGGCTTTTTGTTTGTGACCAAAGGAGATAATGAGTAGGTAATCAAAGTAGACTGTTCCTCACAGAATCTGGGTCCCCTAAAATGGCACAAAAATAGAAAAAACTGCAAGATGGAAAAGAACCGTAAGTCAAGGGATAATGGATGCTATTGTGATGTTATTGTGGATGGATGACCAGGGACCATTGTTATGGACTGAATGGGTCCCCCCAGAAATTCTATGTTAAACTTTTAACCCCCAAATGTGATGATATTAGGAATTGGGGTCTTAAGGAAATAATTAAGTCACAAGAGTAGAGTCCTCAGGAATGGGATTAGTGCCCTTATAAAAAGAGGTATGAAGGCATGAGAGCTTGTTCTCTGTCTGTTTTCTCTGTTATGTGAGAAGACAGCCGTCTACAAACCAGGAAGAGGGCCTTCACACGATGCCAGATCTGCCAGCACCTTGATCTTGGACTTCTCAGTCTTCAGAACTGTGAGAAATAAATTCCTGCTATGCAAGTCATCTCTTCCACGGTAACATGTCATAGCAGCCTGAAGTGACAAAGACAACCACAGCCCTCCCCATCAGTGGGCAGTAAACACACACAGACACACACATTGGCATTTCATGACACTTTGAAATCAAGAACGTTATTTTGTTAGCTTCAAAATTTAATTGATACCATAAAAAACAGAGAAATGCTATATCTGTGATTTTGGACAGAGATTTGCAGCCTTCACACAATATTTTAATATATCAGAGCTTTAAATGTGATGAATGAAAGCAATTTAGCTATCATTTATCAGTACTTGGATTATCTACAGCAAGGCTTTAATTTTAGAGTAGTTATATAACCTACCATTGAATTCTGATCTATCTGAAAGGTCTTAGGTATTTTAGTATTATAGCAAATGTAATTTAGCAGTTAAGAGTACAACAATATAATTCCATGATGTATTCAAATATAAGTGTCAATGCATCTGAACTAATTGCTTCCATTCCCACTAATATGGGTCTCTTTTAGATTCTTTGCTTTAAGTAGTCAAGTCCTATTGAGAAAATAATTTTCCCTTCTCTCAGGAGGCCATTTCTAAAATAATAATAATGATAATATGCACCTGGGAAACAAGCTGGTAGAATAATTCTTTTCCTTTCTGTTTACCTATAGTCACTTTGGAAGTGCATTTTTAAAAAGCATTAAAACCACTAATCTCGAAATAACAGAAAAATAAAACAACAGTTTCATTGGATGATTCAATGTATGTATTCAATTTTGAAGTCCTAACTCTCAAGGACCTCAAGGAAGGGGCATAGAGGTCCGAATCCTATCTAGAAAGGAAGGCACGATTGGTAGAAGCCAAATAGCGGTTCCAGTCACCCAGTCTGTCTGAGCTCACACTCCGCAAATAGTTGCAGACACTTTGTAGGGGCCACACTCCGTGTTAGATCCTGGGGATGCCCACACTAAAAGATATCAAGGAGAGGTCCTGAAAAAATGCCTGGCATACTACAGGTGACTGATAAATGTACAATGTTAGTTTATTTAGCAATACTATGTATTTGAGTATAATAAGTATATAAAATATATTTGAGAAGAATGAGACTATTCAGTGATAGTATACTCGGAGATACTTACATTCAATGTGAAATGAGAAAAGTAACTGGAAGACTTAAGGTGGATTACCCATTTCCCAGAGAGATTTTAAAATGAATATTTTCCAGGTGAATATTAAAAGAAGAAATAAGAAAAGTGTGAGAAGTATTGGGAAATATGGGGCGTTTAGTAACGCAGAACAAAGAAGGAGCAAGCGTGGCAGCCCCCTGAGAATTTGCCCAGCTGTGCTTGCTACAAGAGCCTCAGTCGCGGTGCAGGATTTTCTCACGGGAGGTTGTGACCATTGATAGAATTACATCATCAACGCCAGGTAAAAGTACCCAGACTCTGTTAAATCTACTGAGAAAAGTGGGAGCTCACAGGAGTAATAAAGATCCTGGAAAATGTACAGGTAAGGTCGACATGAAGCGAGAGCATTTGGAGATAACGCTGTGCCTTTTCTGTGGGGAATGGAACGTTCCCCACACAAGATGACGACGAGGCCCAAACACCCTTTATGGGAACTCAGGCAGCCTCCCCTCTTCTTCAAGACAGGAAGGAAGATGCCTCGAAATTCCTCTCTCTTTGCTTTTCTGTGGGTTTTAGTCTGACTAGTGTAATGTAAGCTGTCAAAATGTTAAAGAAACAAACCTTCGGACCTCACACCATCATGTGGCTACATTTACAGGAAATGGCAATATCCCAAGTGTTAAAAGGTATATTCTGTGCCTACCTTGGCATTCAGGGAAGAGACACTTAACGAGGAGCTGAAAATAGCAAAACTATTCTATCTGTGAATTTCCAATGTATTAAACTACAACACAACAACAAAAGCATCTCTTTTGTCTTTAAAAGTCTCTTATTGTCTTTAAAAGTAAAGTAAAATTAGTGCAGTACCTAAACTCTGATGGTTTTTGCCTCCAACAGTCATGGAATTAATTAGGCTGTGTTGTCTAATCTCCCTTAGAGAGGTAAACCCTGGCAATTATGATTCATGGAAAAAGTGAACGTTGTCTATATATACATTTTATAAAAATAGTAATTTTAAGGTTAAGGATATTCGTTCAATGGTTAGGATGCATGTATATATATATATATATATGTAAAGTTTTCTCTTAATCTTTTTTAATCAATCAAATTTGTGATCTGATTGGCACTTAGCACAAATAATTTTGGGAAAATAAAATACAACTACTCTTGCTAACATTCTACAGCTGTTCAAGAAAAAAAGAAAAGATATTCCACTCATTACTATTTAAAGGAGATTATGCAAGAATTTCCAATTAGGTTAGAGGCCACCTTTTAGATGTTGGAGGAGATGCATGATTACATCTTCTTCCAAAACAGTGTGGAAATTCTCACAATTCTTTCATTTTAAAATCCTGGCAATTGAATGGGAAACAGCTATTAATTAGGAAGGCAAAGTAATACTCTTTAAATCCGAAGAGTTTGATCCTTATGAGTAGATTGATCAACATTAGCTGAGTAATTTAACTCATTAAACAGATGTCTAATAACACACTTTCTCATCTCCCATTAAAAAATGATGTTTGCTTTATTATTTTTCTCCATAGACAGGGCATGTTTTGCATAAGCTTCACAGAAGTTATTTGCAAAGCTTCAAAATACATTTTAGGCTTTCTTCTTAAACATTGTGATTTATCTGTCCAGACTATAAAATTGAAAGTACCACTAACAAATCTTACTGTATTTAGACAAAATAGCTCTGCAAACTGCGTGCTACACTGCTACCTGTTACATAATTTTTGAAAAGGAGATCTATTTTTCACTTTTTTATTGATATATAATGGTACATATTTTGGGAGTACATGTGATATTTTGATACCTGTATACAATGCATAATGGCCAAATCAAGATAACTGGGATATCCATCACTTCAAGCAATTATCTTTTCTTTGTGTTAAGAATATTACAATTTTTCTCTCCTTGCTATTTTGAAATATACAATAAATTATTGTTAAATATAATTTTCTTACTGTACTATCTATATGAGAACATATTTTTTCTACCTAACTGTATTTTTGCACACTTTAACCAACTTCTCTTTATCCCCTGATTTCCCATTCCCTTCCCAGACACCGGTGGCCATATTTTACTTTCTACCTCTACGTAATCCACTTTTTAGCTCCCACGTGCAATATTTGTCTTTCTGTGCCTGGCTTATTTCACTTAACATAATGACCATCCATGTCGCTGCAAATGACAAAATTGCATTCTTTTTTGACTGAATAACATGATTTACCATGTAACCATTCTTATATTAGCAATGGCTGGATACTTTCTGGACAGCCCTTGTTTATATACCACATTTTCTTTATCCATTCATGTACTGATATACACTTAGGTGGATTTCATATCTTGGCTATTGTTAATAGTGCTGCAATAAACATGGTGGTGCAGAAATCTCTTCAATATACTGATTTCCTTTTTTTTGGATATATACCCAGCAATGGGAATACTGGATAATATAGTAGTACTATTTTAAGTTTTTTGATGACCCCCCGTACTGTTTTGCATAATGGTTATACCAGTTTACATTTCCACCAACATAGTATAAGTGTTTCCCTTTCTCCATATTTTCAACAGTATTTGTTATTTTTTGTCTTTTTGGTAATAACCATTTGAACTGGGGTGAGATGATATCACATTATGGTTTTGATTTACATTTCCCTGATGATTAGTGATGTTGAACATTTTTTCATATACCTATTGGCCATTTCTTCTTTTGAGAAATGTATACTCAGCTTTTTTGCGCATTTTGTAATTAGATCATTTGCTTTTTTTTTTTTTTTTTTTTTTTTGCTATTGAGCAGTTTGAGTTCCTTATTTATTCTGGTTATTAATTCTTGGTTGGATGAATAGTTTATAAATATGTTCTCATCATATAGGTTGTCTCTTCACTTTGTTGTTTCCTTTGCCGTGCAGAAGCTTTTTAGCTTGATGTGATTCCATTTGTCTATTTTTGCTCCGTTTGCTTGTGCTTTTGAGGTCTTATCCAAAAATCTTTTCCCCCATCAAAGTTCTGCAGCATTTCCCCAGTGTTTTCTTCTAGTAATTTCATAGTTTCAGATCTTATATTTAAGCCTGTAATCCATTTTGAGTTGATTTTTGTACATGGTAAAAGATGGGGATCTAGTTTCGTTCTTATGCATATGAACATCTATCCAGTTTTCCTGGCTCTGTTTATTAAGAAGACTGTCCTATCCCCTATGCATGTTCTTGGCACCTTCATCAAAAATGAGTTGATTAGAAGTGTACGGATTTATTTTTGGGTTCTACTCTACTCTGTTGGTCTATATTTTAAATAGCCAGACAATAGAGAATCAGGAACGTTCCTTCTCTTTCTCCTTATTCTATTAATGAGAAAATATAGAAAAAAATAAAGCAGGGTAAGTACCAGGATTAGACTGGATAGTTTCATTTTGAAATAGTGAGGTGGTACTTTAAATAATAAGGCAAAACATAATATTTAAAGGCTAAAAAGTATATATATATATGAATATATTTAATTCATGTAAATATGAGTGTGAATACATATACATGAATTTTTACTTGATGTAAAGAATATGAATATATAACATAAATGTATGCATGTGTATTTTTATTTTTTTACTTTATGCAGAGAATGTGATAATGAAGTTCTCTAGTAGTGGCCTTTGGAAGTTCTGAAAGTCACAGTAGTCCACATTGTAAGTTTAGTTTTTCAGTAAGGAAAATGACCTACTGTTTTTAAGAATGCATTTTTAGTGCAGAAGTACATGTTACCAGTTGGTATTGACACGATTCTGAGGGAAAAGAACAATAATGAGCCAAAGGTATTTTCTTCTTACACTTCATGTTAAGTTCTTTTAAGTTTCCTATTCTCCAGTAGCAAAATGTCGTAATCACATCCTCTTTGTCTCAGCCAATTGTTTTCTGTCGTTATTCTAGCATTTAAACTTTACTGATTTGATGATTATTTTCCATTTCCATAACATTTGACCTAGGAAGTTGACAAATGGTCAGCTGGCTCTGAAAAGGGACATGATTCGGGAAAAACTGCTCTGTGCTTTTCTTATCTTACCTTCCTAAATTGAAACCTCATTCTTTCTTCCCACTATCTTGGCCTCCAATGTTATGCTAGAGCATTTTTGCAATGATAACATGTATTCCATCACGATATATTATTCTTTTTATAGAAGTCTTTCTTTCTAGCTCTTTCCTTTGCTCTGACTTTGGATTGCAGCTAGACAGTGTGAATAGTGACACATAAGCACCCTGCTTATTTAAAAGGTATCATGCGGTTAAGTGAGTCTTGTAACAGAGAGCTGAGAATTTCTTTCTAAAATTGATTTGAGCAGACCTTATGAGAGACATCAGCCAGCACTCTAGGAATTAGCTGCCATAGATATCTTTGTTTATATTCCCCACTTCAGTTCAGTTAAGTGCATTATTAATAGTTTATGTGACTCCTTGATGTTTGGTTTTAGTGTTTTCATACAATGAAAGATGATAAAGTGATGCCATTTTTATTATGCATTTTAATTGCTAATTGTTAAAAAGTGTATATTGTTCCCTTCAGGTTCAATTCCTTTGTGACTTAATATTGTTGCTGGTCATCTTTCAGCTAGGTCAAATTACTCTTGTACTATTTTATTTTTTTCTCTTGTTTTTTCACCTTTTCTTTTTTAAGGAGATATCTTCGTGTTCATTCATAACCTTCCCTTTATTTTAGATAGTTATCTGTGGCACTTATTCTTTATAATTGCCTTAAAAATAATATTTACCAAACAAAACTTAGTATTCAATTTCAGGTAATTTAGTCTTAGAATATTTTAAGACCTGTTTTATGAACTTAATCAAGTAATGTGAAAAGTTATGGACAGAGTTTTGAGTTTTCATTTTGAAGGATTAAGAAAACTTTAACTGGAAAATAAGTACATAATATTCCTCTTGAATAATTTCTTAGAAAATTTATCAAAATATTTATTTGGTATAGAATTTGAAGACCAGAAGTCAGCACTGCTTTTTGATGTTGATATTGTTTGTTAATTTAACCGAACCCAAACTGCTAAATTGTCTCAGCCTAAACTGATGGCAACTTCCAGGCAATCATTCTCAGTTATATATTGTAAAGATTTATCTCTTAAATTTTAAGAAATTTTCTCTGAAAATTTAAAATCTAGAATACATGTAATTAAACACCCTTGCCTAATCTTCTTAGAGGCTGTGGATTGGTGGAGAACAAGAGGAAATGCTTTTGTAAAAATGAAGAAGCCAGGACTGGCTGATTTTTAAACCTCCAACTTTTACTAATAATGTAGAAGCCCTGGGAAAACACTTGGAAGTCCTCCTTTAAAAACTAAGACCATAGATTGGATGGTACAATATTTTTAATTTCAAAAAGTATTTGATCAGTACATTTATAAACTATTGTGTCTTATAATTTGGTAACATCTAAAAAAAGAGTTTAATAGTCTTAAAATGTACTAAAAGTTACTGTTACAGTAACAAGAAACCATTTTTAAATGGATGTAGTTTTAGAATATTCCTATCTGCTAAACTCTTTCCCACTTCCTCATTAAGGTAACAATTATTCTGGTTTTGAAGCTCAATTTCTCAGTTTATTACATTTCAAAATTTTTACTTTTTTTTAAGACAAGCAATGCCTAAAGAAACTATTTTAATGGATTTGGAATTAAAAATACTATTCTGATTTTTATCCAAGAGATTTTCCAAGATTTCAAAATGTAAAACTTCTGGATTTGACTAATTGAAAACTGAAACAAAATATCATTTTTCACATAGTTAAAATCTTGGAATAGTCTTTTGCTTATATACCTTTCAGGAAAAACTGGTACAGGTGAATATACTAATGCAGCGTACTCTATCAAACATTGTAGAGTATGATAAATGTTCCCCAAAATGTGAGAGACAACATTTAAGAAAATGTCACTGCCTTAACCACAACATTAATATTTTAAAATAATTCTTGACATTCTCTGTATATTGTGCTTTTTTTTCTGTTCAATACTTCCCCAGATTCTACTCCTTTATGATTTCCCAAATTAACCCTAACTATGCCTATGCTTTAAATATTTTTCCAAAGATTTAAATTTTTTCATGTTTCATTTTGGTTGTGGAAAATAGAAAGGATCCTTCTTGATTTCCATACGTAAGTAATCACCAATGGTAACTGTGTTTGAAAGACTTGCTTCATAATCTCAGGGTCCTCTTGAATGCAAATAATCTGAAAGTTTAAGAGAGGAGCAATAGAATATTTTCTGTCAAAATGTTATGACCAAGAGATCTAAAAACTGCTCAAACTATTTGCCATAAAACAAAGGCAAGAATCACTCCAAGTTAAATCTGGAGCTGGGTGTCCAATCCAAATACTAACCAGGGCCGACCCCACTTAACTTCTGAGATCAGACGAGATTGGGTGCATACAGGATGGTATGGCCATAGGCAACCGAGATTACTGGAATTGATAAACAAATTCAGCAAAGTCACAGGTTACAAAATCAATGTACACAAATTAGTAGCATTCATATAGGCCAAAACAGTAAAATTGAGAACCAAAACAAAGACTCAATACCCTTTACAATAGCAACAAAGAAAATAAAGTACCTAGGAATATATTTAACTAAGGAGGTAAAAGACCTCTACAGGGAGAACTATGAAACACTGTGGAAGGAAATAACAGAAGGCGTAAACAGGTAGAAAACCATACCATGTTCATGGGTCAGCAGAATCAACATTATTATAATGTCTATACTACCCAAAGGGATCTACGGATTCAGTGGAATGCCTATTAAAATACCAACATCATTTTTCACAGATCTAGAAAAAATAATTCTATGCTTTGTATGGAAACTGAGAAGACCTCGTATAGAAAAGCAATCTTAAGCAAAAAGGACAAATTGGGAGACATCAATTAACCAAACTTCAAGCTGTACTACAAGACTATAGTAACTAAAACAGCATGTTACTGTCACAGAAACAGAGACATAGATCAATGAAACAGAACTAAGAACCCAGATATAAAACCATCCTCATATAGCCATCTGATCTTTGACAAAGCAGACAAAAACATAGCCTGGGGAAAAGAATCCTTATTCAATAAATGGTTCTGGTAAAATTGGATAGCCACATGTAGAAGACTGAAGCAGGATCTTCAACTCTTACCTCTCACAAAAATCAACTCACGGTAGATAATAGACTTAAACCTAAGACAGGATACTACAAGAACACTAGAAGAAAATGTTGGAAGAGCTCTTATAGACGTTGACCTAGGCAAGCAATTTATTAAGGAGACCTCAAGGGCAATAGTAGCAACAAGAAAAATAAATAAATGGGACCTGATCAAATTAAAAAGCTTCTGCACAGCCAAGGAAACTATCACAAGAGAAAACAGACAACCTACAGAATGGGAGAAAATATTTGTATGCTGCAAATCCAATAAAGGGCTGATAACTAGAATCTATATAGAACTCAGGAAAATCAGCAAGAAAAAAATCAAATAGCCCCATTAAAAAGTGGGGAATGGACATGTACAGAAACTTTTCAAAAAAAGATAGACTAATGGCCACCAAACATATGAAAAAATGTTCAACATCTCTACTCATCAGAGAAATGCAAATCAAAATCACAATGAGATATTGCTTAACTATACTGAGAATGGCTCTTATCAAAAAGTCCCAAAACAGCAAATGTTGGCATGGACAAGGAGAGATAGGAACACTCATACACTGCTGGTGAAACTACAAGCTACTACAACCTTTATGGAAAGTAACATGGAAATGCCTCAAATAGCTAAAAGTAGAACTACCATTTGATCCAGCAATCCCATTATAGGGCATGTACCCAAAGGAAAAGAAGACATTCTATCAAAAAGACATCTGTACTCAAATGTTTATAGCAGCACAATTCACAATTGCAAAGATGTGGAAACAACCCAAGTGCCCATCAATACATGAGTGGATTAATAAAATGTGGTATATG
>CAUYSK010091031.1:0-15464 GCA_963575035.1 Avahi laniger | reverse complement strand
AAAAAAAAAAAGAAAACGGAAGAAAAATTTTTTGCCTCTTTTGCTCTAGAAAGGAAAACGGAAGAGCTTCTGTTGGCTGAATTTTTTTTATGTTGTAACAGATTTCCAACTGTGAGAATCCATAATGATGAGACTTGAATTCTAGTATTTTAAAATTTTTACATTGTCAATTTATTCCTTCTAAAATATATAAAAATTGCATAATTAGTTATCCTCTGATTTTAAAAATCTAGATTACTGAAATTAAGCTATTACAATGATGATTTTTAATTACTTTTTTTATATCATAAATCTATGTTCATTTCAGAAATATTATAGAAAATACAAGTAAGCCAATAAATTCCATGTTTTTAATTTAACAATGTATGGTACAGCTTATCACCTACCACCAGCAATATGTAAGTATAGTTGTATAGATATTTATCTCTGCTTCTTTCAACAAAAGTTTTTTGGAGGGGGAGAAAGAGAAGGATGGAAGGAGGAGGGGCTTTATGCTAGGTATTTGCATTTGCTAGTTTCAAAGCCAAAAACTTGCTTTGTTTATTTACGTGATTGAGCATTTTTAAAAATGTGTTTATTGGTCATTCCTGTTTCTTTTTTAATGACTCACTTGTCCATGTCCTTTGACTGTTTTATTAGGCTTTTTTTTCCTAATGATTTAGAAAATATATAGAAATTTGCCTTTCATTTTTCAATTATTTTCTTTCTTTTGTAGTTTTTAAAAATTTTGTCGATTATTGGTTTTTGCTATATAAAAATTTTAAACCTCATATTAACACTTTAGTCTTTTTATACACTAATCTCTACATTTGGTATCATGTTTAGAAAGGCATTCTCCATTTCAAATAATCTTTTATATTTTCTCATTTTTTATTTTTTAATAGTCTTTTCCAAATATATTGTTAATATACCTCGATTTTTTTTTTTTAAATAGTGGTATAATTTAGAAATCTGTACGTTATTCCACTGGCATTTGTTGAATAAACATCCTTTTTTTTTCAATTTGAAATGCCCTTTCCTCGTTATTAATGGAGAAGGTGGTTAAGGGTACTCCAGTTTTTTTCCTCAATGAATTTCTATGAGATTTAATCTCAAATTATATAATTCTCAAATAAACTAGGACCTGCTTTTATATTTTCCCTTATTCCCTTTGGAGTTTTGAACTGTTTTTTCTTCTGTCAGTACTACACATGTATGGATTTTAAACACAAATCCATACTATGATATTATTTTGGTTATAAGAAGACATTCATGATGTTCTAATTATTAAAATTTAAATGTTTCTGTCATACATAGCCTCAAGAAATTACTTTATAACCTTAAATCCATTTAGAGCTGAGAGTTGAAAATGGCCTAAATTAGGATTGAAGCAGGAGGAACAGAGAGACACCAACATATTAGATACAATAGTCGCCGCCCGCTTATCATTACAAGACCCACAGTAACTGCCAATAGTACCAACAACCCCTATATATGCTATTTTTTCTATATTTACATACCTACGGTAAAGTTTAATTTATAAATTAGGCATAGTAAGAGATTAACAATAACTAATAATAAAATGGAATTATAACAATGTACTATAATTTCTGTCAATGTGATCTGTGTTGTTGCCTCCCAACCCCCAGTAACTTATTGTAATTGAACCATGGAAAACAAAACCTTTACTTCATTACTTGTCCCTAAGGCTGAATCAGTGAGAATGAAGAACAAGGACAAGTGGCTTGAAGAAAGGGAAAAAGAAGTTTATTAATTTGCTGGCAAATGAGGAGGGCTGTAGACTAGTGTCTCAAAGACTGTTGTCCTGCCTTTAAGCAAAAAAACAGAGCTTTTTAAAAGGGGGAGTTTTCAGCAGTTGGGCTGGGGTCTAGTGACCAGAGTCACATGTTTTGGCTTCGGGCTATTGTTGTTGTAACTATAATTGTTGGTTTCCTTCCACTTTATCTCAACCTTATCGCTGATGAGGATGATCTCGTGATCCTTGTCCTGGCAGTTCTGTTGAGCCATCTCCTGTGGTTTAAGATACTAAGAAACAAACAGCCAAGAACATGTTTCTTCCATTTTGATTACTGGTCTTAGGGAAGAAATTCAGGTTTAATTCCCAGAAAGGGTGGAGGTTTTAGAGAGGCAACTCTGTAAAACATTTCCTTGCCTGTTTTCCTACCTTTACCTCTGTTACGAAACCGCAGATAAGGTGGGGGAATACTGTATTTGGAAAGTAGAATTGAAGGGTGTGGTGATTGAATAAGGGTAAAGGGAAGAATCCAAGATTAGGCCCTCCTTTCCCGAAAGATGGTGTGGAGTTAGGAGAAGAGCAGGTTTTAAATATGTTGAAGTTGAGGCAAGACTTTCATGTGAGGAAGTTTTCATATTGGATGTAAAGATATAACCACCTAGAAGAGAGATGGTCTGGCTGTGAATTTAGAAGTCATCAGATGATGACTGAAACCTTTGTAATAAGTGAGAATGCTGTGGGGAGAGCCAGACCTGAACCCTGAGGAATACTAACATTTTAAAGGATAGGAGAGAAGGAGAAACCTGCAAAGGAGCCACCTAAGGGTGCTTAGAGAGGGAGAGGGAGAAAACTCTTCTAGGAGAGCCGTTAACGTAAGAAATGCTGCTCTGAGGACAAGATGGAAGACCTGGAGTATCCCATAGATTTAGCTCCTTCTCTTGGTAAGCATGATGAGATAAAAGAGAGTTTTTGTTTTGTTTTTTTTAATAAAGGAAATTTTATGCCAATTCCTTTAGTTCTTCTCCCACCCTTCCATTGTGGTTCCAGGTTATGGTAGAGATGGGATGATACTGGGACATACTTTTTAATAGACTAATGATGACTTACAGTTATCAATATAACTGGGAAGAGTTCAGCAGTTCATGTGTTTTATTTTGTATATATTAATTTTTTTGTTTTTGTTTTGAGACAGAGTCTGGCTCTGTTGCTCTGGCTAGAGTGCCGTGCCATCAGCCTAGCTCACAGCAACCTCAGACTCCTGGGCTCAAGGGATCCTCCTGCCTCAGCCTCCTGAGTAGCTGGGACTACAGACATGTGCCACCATGCCCGACTAATTTTTTCTATATGTATATTTTCAGTTGTCCAGATAATTTTTTATGTTTTTAGTAGAGACGGGGTCTCACTCTTGCTCAGGCTGGTCTCGAACTCCTGACCTTGAGCGATCTGCCCACCTAGGCCTCCCAGAGTGCTAGGATTACAGGCGTGAGCCACCGCGCCTGGCCATATATATTAATTTTTAAAGAAATGTAAACACAAGCCTACTATTTTAGCCTCTATTTTTACCATAATACAGAGCTATTGTTCCACTTACAGTCTACTTTTTGGGTTCATCACAACAAAAACATACCTTGTTTGTTTCCATTTTGCTATTGTTCTTTTTGTTTTTATCTTCTAATATAGCTGAGGCTCTACTTGCTTGAGAATTACTTGGGGAGGTTATTAAATATGTATATTCTAAGGCTCCACCGAAGACCTACTGAAATGTAATTTCTGGGTATGGGAGGCCTGGGAATTTTCATTGTAACAAGTTCCCCAGACAATTCCTAAGGGAATTGATGACCACTGCTCTCTAACCAGGCTTTCAAACAGCAGCTCAACTTTTCTTCCTCCATGAAAACAATTACCCTTGCTTAGAAAGATCCTCCTCTGTACTCCTATCTGTGCTTCTCATCGATTGTAGGTCTTGTGCAACTTTGTACCTACCTCTCTGCAATTTTATATATATCTCTGTTGTCAGCACTCAACTCTACTACCATAGCACAAAAGCAGCTGTAGACAATACATAGATGAATGAATTTGATTATGTTCCAATAAAACTTTATGCCCACCAGAATTTCAGTCTCAATTCCCACATGTCATAAAATATTATTACCTTTTTTCCTAACCATTTAACACATTAACTGCCATGTGAGTTGCATTTAATTCACACTAGTTGTGAGCCAGAGCCTCATGAAGCATATGTAACTGACACGTCTCTTCACCTTGGGAGCCACGTGAACTATTTCAAATTGCCTATAACTCATACACAGAAAACAACAAAAAATAACAATTTTCATTAAATTAAAAAGGGTCGTTTGGTTTTTGAAGTTTTTATTCTGTTTTCCTAATAAAACACTGTGGCCCTAAGGAAAATTTTTTTTTAGTGTGGCAGTCAATGTGTTAAAAATAGAATTGTTAGCTCACAAGCCATACAGAAGTAGGTGGCACGCTGAATTTGGCCCATGGGCCATGCATAGTTCACCAACTCCTACTCTAAACTATTACCCCAACACAGTATTGGTCAGCATACAGAAAATATATGAGTACTGAATAAATTAATTGAAACACTCACATGATTTTACATAGAGCATATATATTTACTCATCTTTGTGATAATATGACCCTAGTATACTGGCTGGTTCATAAAAATATGCTCAATAAGTATTCGTTGGGTCAATTAGCATCTTTCCCCTGGAGTTAGTATCAAGGTTACCAGTGTTTTCTATTTCTTTAAATAAACTGCTTTTTTTTTTCCTGTGTGTTGGAATAGGAAGGCCCTAACAGTCTGATTAATGAAGAAGAGTTCTTTGATGCTGTTGAAGCTGCCCTTGACAGACAAGATAAAATAGAAGAACAGGTATATCTAATTGTTAAAAATTCTATGCTGAAATTCATTTTAACACTATAGATGTTCCTTGATGTATATTATTTTACATACACTATAAAGAACTTAAAAATCATGAACTTAATAACCTAGAAAATTAACTGTGTCTATATTATGTTACAAATGCAGAAGAATCTTTGTCAGTTCCTTTATATATCAATTTTCAAGCAATAGAAAGAGGACCAATAATTGTGTAAAGGAAGTATGGATAATTAACATTAACTTAAAATGGAAATGTTCTGCCTGTTCCCCTTGAAGTATCCAACTTTAACCATTCTATTAATATCAAGCATATATTTAGTCTGAGTAAAGTCTCTTTGAATTTCTCTTTACCAGGCTCCAAAGGAAGATAACAAAAAACTTAAAATCGTTTTTCTTCTGTGTTAGTATCATTGTTTTTGTTAACTCCTTTATTGCCTTCATTACCTTCACCTTTATTGTCTTCTGCACATTTACTTTGCTCAGTGTTTTCTCATCATCATTATATTCACAGAAGTTATACTCAGCTTCTGTAGAAATTTAAGGAAAGTATTGTTAAATCCATCGACTCTAGTTTCAAGATTAATTTGATACTTTGTCTTTTTTAATTTGCAGCAGTGCAATTACTATGTTTTACCACTAGATGGTACTTAAGGATGAATTTTATTATTTCTCTTCCTTTAAGCTATGCTACTTATGGTAGAAACTTAACCTTCTTTTGGGCAGTGTTAAGGTGGAAACTTAGTAGGTGTTCACGGTGGGTTGGAGAAAGAATTTTCACACAGTTTAGGGTAGAAAGTACAAAGTTTGTTTATTTCCCCAAGAAAGAAAGGGAGCAAGTGAAGAAGGGAGTAGGCACAGCGCACAAAGGAGTGAAAATGCCGGGCAACTGAGAAAAGTTGCTTGGTGTTTTTTTTATTTTTTTAACATGAAATGAAGTTCATTGAGGAAGGATAAGATAGGTTCACAGAGCAAGAGCAAGATACATCTGCCATAGATGACTAATGGACCCCTCTTCTCCAAGTCGTAACAAGGGGAGCCTGTTGATGTTTTTAAAAGGTAAAAATAGCCTTTTTTCCCCTCTTCTGCTTCAGCAGACTGATAACAGAAGCAGCAGTGAAGTTGTTGTAGGTGTTTTTTATTTTTCTTTTCTCTGTGAGGCTGCGTTATCTGAGTCCTTGAAATCTGGTGCTGGCAAGAACTGAAGTGGGGAGCTCATACTTCTACTGAACCTGCTTAGGGTTCTTCAAGGCTGAGAAAATGAAGATGAAGTCTTAGAGATAACAAGTTAGACCACAGGTGTTTTAATTAAACAAAGTATAGTTGTGTTGTGAGTTTATTTCCCTTACTTTGTACTAGATAGGTTATTTTCCTCTGTTAGGTTGTTAGTAAGGCCACCTTTCAGGCAAGTATGAATAAACTGTGGCTATAAAGTATCTTGTAGATAATTGCAGGTATATCTAATCATAGGTTTTATACTACAAATGAATTTGCATGGAAAGGTTGGCTTGTTCATTCCTTGTCATTGCTAAGGTAATCAATCATGGCCATTGTGCCCATTTACTGCTCTACCTAGCGAAGAACAAATCACCTGCAAGTAGTAACTACTCGCTTCTCATGTTTATTTTTTTATTTTTTTAAGCCAGTGATTAAAAAATTCATGTCATATTAATTTATAAAGTTTATTGCTCATTTTTTACCCAAAAGGTGCTATGTACCACTCAATGAGTGGGAACTTTCAATTCCTAAATAAGCTCTATTGCTGAAAACCTAAAATACTACCCGAAGTAGCATCATTTCTTTGTTTCCCCCTCACTGTTTTTTGTGTACTATGTGCAATTTTGGGAAGAATAGTGAACTTTGGGTCAAAGCACCTCAGTCTTACTCTAAGTTTTACCTAGCTAACTTTGTACCTATGAAGTTATCACTTAAATTTTCTGGGCCTTAGTTTTCTAATCTGTGAAACAACGAGTTAGACAAGATGATTCAAAATATTCTTTCTGGCTCTTAAATGCTACTCTACTGAGTATCAGTACAGTGATTGAGTTGGGTTTGAGAGAATTGATAAAAACTTCTGTAAACTTTTTAACTATTCATGGAGCTATGAAATCATTTAACTTTTTTCTATTCTTGACACTCTGGTAGATGTTCTACAAAGCAATCATTGAATAGGCCATGATATTCCTTGCCAGGTGCATTGATAACGTAGTAAGCTTCAGTAATCCATGAAATCAATTCCACAGGTTCAGATCATTTCCCTCTTTGTACTCTGTGTATATTGCATAGAGCTCTCAACAACACAGCCACTACATAGGTATTCTCCAACTGACACCCATCACACATTTTTGAGTTTACATTATTTGCAAACTTAGGGAAATATATGTATAGTAATTGGTGAATGAGAAATGAGATCTTAGTAGTTGTGTTGAAATAAGTGAGAAGAAGCTAAGCAAGCTGAAGAGGAGGTCAAGTGACAGCTTAACAGAAGTAGGATGATGGGATCAAAGTAGAATATCTTCATGGAAAGGAGGCAAAGAGATATAAATGATATGTTCTTAAGAACATACCTGAAGCAAACAGTGATACTGTATAACTAATGTTATACAAGCCTATGGGCCAGCCCTTCAGGGCTCTGATAAGATAGAATGATTGGAATGATTTGACCAGAGTTTTGATAGGAGAAAATCAGCAGCAGTGTTAAGATGGACTTATCATAAATGATGCTGTGCAAATAATGGGAAGTCTGACTAGGAGGAAAATCAAAGAACTTATCCCTAGTCTAACATTTTAACTGTGGAGTTAGAAAGAACAGACTGGCCAGGCATGATACTAGTGTAATCCTAACACTTTCGGAGGCTGAGGCAGGAGAATCACTTGGGGCCAGGAGCTCGGAGACCAGCCTGAGCAAAATAGCAAGACACTGTCTCTACCAAAAAGAACAAATTAGATGAGTGTGATGGCATGTGCCTGTAGTCCCAACTACTCGAGAATCTGAGGCAGGAAGATCACTGAAGCCCAGGACTTTGATGTTGCAGTGAACAATGATCAGACCACTGCACTCTAGCCCAGGTGACAGAGTGAGACCCTGTCTCGAAAAAAAAAAGAGATTGAATTGGATATCAGGATTTGACAAGGCTTATTTCTGTAGAGTATTTTCATAATTCAAATATTTATAAGTACTAAAGTGTTCGCTAATTAAGTGTTGGTTGTTCCAAGTTATATTAGCCATTCTTCAGCTGCAAAAGACATTTTTTAAAACTTCCCATCTTAACATTATATGTTTTTTTAGTCACAGAATGAAAAAGTCAGATTACACTGGACTACATCCTTGCCATCTGGAGATGCCTTGTCTTCTGTGGGAACACATAGTTATTTCCAAAAGGTAAGCTAATGTCAGAGTTTACTGAAAGTATACCTTGTATTGTTCTTCACTGTTAATGCAACTATCACGTAGTACAAGTTTTTTCCCCTTTTCATAAATTTAAGTAATGAGGTTTTTTTTTTTGTTTTTTTTTTTGTATTATATGTTGTATTCCATATACATCCTCTAAAACAGTTGAAACTCTTATTCTGAATATAATGTTCTTTCTTTTTTATGTAAGGGATAAAGGGGAGATGGGTGGATGGAAGAGTGGCTAGTCCAAAATAGTTAACTAGAAGCATAGGCAGTTATATTAAATCTCTTCTCTGGGGTTAAGTGGTATTATTTTATATTATTGGAAGCATTACATTCTTTATGGAATGATTTTAGAACATAATACATAATAGGTGCATGAAGTCAGCACTTGTTGCTGTGCTTGTTTCATATAGTGCTTTGTTTTCTCTTCCTTTATCTTGTGTTTGGAAGTTGGTACTGAATGCTCTGTTGTGCCTTTGTTCTGATTACTTGGTTTTTTCTTTGTCTGTCTCTGGTAGCCCTATAGTCGCTCTTCCTCCATGTCTTCCATTGATCTAGTCAGTGCCTCTGACGATGTTCACAGATTCAGCTCCCAGGTACTGTATAAATGTGTAGAGTGGACTCGAGCCTTTCTGTGTTATATTTCGGCCTGCTTTCCCCGTTTCTAGAAATCTTTTGGTTAGGCCACTGGTTTTAGTTGTGAATTTTAAATAGTAACAATAAACATTAGAAAGGCCTTCCTTATCTACTAAGTAGTTCCTTTATCAGGCTTGCATGTACCCTTTACTTTATATCCTCTATTATGAATAGTTTGAAATCTGTCATATAGGAGGTACTCCAGAAAGATTTTCAAACTGAATTAAAAAAATAGAAGATACTGTTTTTATATAATGTCTGTTTCTTCAAACAGGATTCAGCAATTTTGATGGCGTGGTCTACAGGATATGTTATAGCATAAAAGCAGATTTTAATGGTCTCACTTTTAATCTAATTTAAAATATCCCTAATTATATTCAGCAAGGAAATAACTTTTAAAATAATATGTCTCAGTATATTGTATCATTATACTAAGCTCCATTGAGCAGGTTGTGTTTTTCTTATGCAAATTACCCTTGGATATTATAAATTAATATTTCTGTTCATGCATGAGATCTGAAAATTGGTTAGGTTTATTTAGCATAGCTAACGGTTTAAAAATTTAAGATGGGAAGCTGAATGCTTGCACTTTCTACCCTAAAAATAAAATCACATTACCATTGGAAAAACATTTTTTTACTGTCAGCATTAGTTTTAAAAATTTTTTCTTAATCTTCACATTTTTGCCATTCAACTTTGTATCTTTATGGTGATTGCATTTTATTGAATTACATTATGTTAGGTTAAGAACCTGAGCTCTCTAGTCAAAATGACTGAGTTTAAATCCTAGTTAGTTGTGTGATCTCTTGCGCAAGTTTTCTAACATTTTTGTGCTTTACTTTTGTAATTTAACCAGAGCCTGGCACATAATAAGTGCTCAATAAGTGTGTGCTTTTATTGCCATTTTATCAAAGCTATCCACATCATCGTTTTTTCCTTTGTAAAAATATTCCAATAAAAGTTTTTAAAAGTCGTAATTTTAAAAACTACAATAGAGAAGAAAATTGATTTGAAATGTGTTTTTGTGACTTTGCAGCATTTTTTGTCCTTGAACATTATTGAGAAAAAAATTTAGCAATTCTTGATCAGAAATCACCCATAACCAAACATACTACATTTTTTCTTACCTTTTGCTCATGCATTTATGCATGCTTTTAAAAAAGAGACTTGTTATATTCACAATGAATCAGTGGCAAAACTAGATAATACTAGGAGATTTTGGTTTATTCTGCTAAGCTACACCTTGCATTTAAAAGTAATAAAATCACAGACTAACTAAAACCCATCAATACTGGTTACTATTATCCCTTGAAATGTAGGAATACACAGTTTATAAATGAAAGAAAATGTAATGGAGAGCAAGAAAAGAATGTAACCCAGTGATAAAAGAATGCCTAAGAATTACGGCTTTCAGAACTGAAACCTGGGCCCTAGCTGTAGAGCTATAGAACAACTGATAACTGTATCACTGAGAAGCAGGTGGCTGTATTTTTACAAAACTTTTCTTTGTCTAACTTCTTATGTAACTCATGTATGTAGGCTGAGAGAAATTAATCTTACTGGTAAATTTTTTTCTGCTATATGGAGCTTGTGATTGATCCCATCCTATTTTAGATTTTGACTGTTACATTGTTTTATTTGCCAGAAGAGGTAAAAATGAAGAAAATAACATTGAGGTCTTCAAGTATTTATTGTTCTCACTAAAGTATTTGCTGTCATTAGCAGACTTGGGCTCCGGCAATTAATTGATGATTAAACTGCACCTCATGTTCGGCAGCATCTTCAGAATAGATAATTATGTCCGAGTTGATAAGATCACGTGCTTCAAAGAATATTGTACTGCTTTATCTCCCATTATCGAAGGATCTACCAAATTAATTCATTATAATCACAGTTGAGAATATAGCATTGGATGTAGACGTAGAGATAATATTAGCTAAGAAACACAGGGTTATTTGGGAAAGTCTTCTAATTCAACACAATGTGAAATTCTACCAGTGACTAAATTGAGTTTGGTATATTTTATAGTTTTCATATCCTGAAGAGACTTATGTATTAAAAAAAATAAGCTCTAAGGTTATTCATTAACATTAGAAACACTTGTGTTATATTACGTTATTGTACATAATATATATTGATAAATCCACATCATTCCTTAAAATATTTGAAGTAGTGAAATTCTTCATTTTGTAATATCTTGATAATAATTAATTTTAAAACTAAGTCAAAGTTTGTCATCACTTTTAATGATTTGCCAGAATATTACTTAAGCATACCACAATCAATTCATATTTACTCCATCTTTTAAAAGTCCAAACATATATACAGATAATCATATCTAGTTTCTTGATCATTTGTTTCAGTTCCCATATAGAAGCTTTCTAGGCCGGGAATGGTGGCTCATGCCTATAATCCTAACACTCTGGGAGGCCAAGGTGGGAGGATCACGTAAGCTTAGGAGTTCGAGACCAGCCTGAGCAAGAGCCAGACCCCGTCTCTACTAAAAATAAAAATAAATTAGATGAGCAACTAAAAATAGAAAAAAAAAATTAGCCAGGTGTTGTGACGAGTACCTGTAGTCCCAGCTACTTGGGAGGCTGAGGCAGGAGGCTCACTTGAGCCCAGGAGTTTGAGGTTGTTGTGAGCTAGGCTGATGCCACGGCACTCTAGCCTGGGTGACAGAGCAAGACTCTGTCTCAAAAAAAATAAAAAATGAAAAAATAGAAAAAAAAAAAGCTTTCTAAACCTCTGATAATTTGGCTTTGCTTTTACTATCACATCCTTATTGAAATGATGTTTCATAGGCTTGATTGGGTAGGATGATCATAGAACTGAGAGATGCCCTGAAAACGGTTTCAAATAAAATATATGACTATTTTAGGATATTAGGACACTAATACCAACACATGAGTCTGTCTAATGGGCAGATAATAGGAATGATGTCACTTCAAATCTGAGAAATTAGAGTTGTAAAAGACTGCAAGTTCTTGAAATAATGACTGTATCCGCAAACGAGAAGATAATTTTCAGGTTTACAGAGAGTAGAAAAGACTTGGATTTATAAATGAATGTTTTGGTCATATTTATTTGTATAACACAATTGCCTTTTAAAGACATTGCCTTAGAACTCAAAGGGGGAAAATCATCTTCTATTAAAAAAGAAAGAAAGGGTGTGCAAGTACATCTGCAGCTTAATGTATGGTGCGCATCATAGCAAAAAACAGTTCTGCGTAAAAATCTTTCTCACTCCATGTCCATAGTAATATCATTCTAATTATTTATTTCACTCCCTTCTTTATTGTACAAGCGATATACACCAATTTTAGCAAAACTAGAAAGTAGAATAAATAAAATTGAAATAATAGATCACTATTAATATTTTCATGTTTATCTTCTATATGTATATGTAAAAAATTAGGCATATATAAATATACACACACACCTTAATAATTGTCTTTTTTTCTACCAGAGTAGATAATTCTTTGTCTATTTATGCATGCTGGATTTACCTACTCGCCTAACATTGACCATTTAGCTTATTTTCAGTTTTTCTCTATTATAAGTAGTACTACAGTGAGCATCCTTGCATATGTAGTATCCTTGTATTAATGTATAGGTCTTTGCACCCTTAGAATATATTCCTAGAAGTGTTCATTGTTGGGACAAAGGCCATGGTCATTTTTAAATTTTTTTATTCTTATTGCCAAATTGTTCATTAAGAAGTTGAACCAGGCCAGTTTTCTTTTGTGATACTGACATTGAGTGTTATAATTCAGTTCATTTTTACCAATAGACTAAGAGTGTTGTTTTTAGTTTTGGGCCATTTACATTTCTTCACTGGATTAACTGTGTCCTTGGCCATTTTTCTTTTGGGGTAACAGTACACTATTGTTATTAATAAATTATGCTAGCTAATAAGCCCCTCTGTGGCTTTGTGACTTTGTAACAATAAACATAGTTATATTGTTTCACATGCATAAGAGATCTGAGCTGGTTTTTAGCCCTTCTAGACTTTTATTGTACCATCAAAGGGCAATTTTCTTTTCAAATTTCTGTGTTAATAGTGTTGGGAAGATTCAATTTTGTAGCCTCCAAAAATAACATCATAATGAATGATTCACATGTGAGATAGAAGAAAAGGTTAGAATTGGAGTGATGGCCCCTCTTGTTATCAAAACTGCAAGGCGTTTTCAGCCTATGCCCAGTTACTCACCGCACAAAGATCCAATCAATTATTGAGACAATGAGGATTGCCAAGGAAGAAAGGAATTTTTTTGTTATGAAAGTCATCTATCAGGAGACTGGGAAATCATGTCCCAAATCTGTCTCTCCAACTAACAGTGTCCAGGCTTTTTAATGGGGGGCTATGTTTGGATCAGGTAGTAGTGTAATTAACAAGGGGGCTGTGTGCATTGGGACAGGTTTGGAAGATGATGAGCCTAAGCTACACAGCGAGACCCCTTCTCTACAAAAAAATAGAAAAATTAGCCAGACATGATTGTACATGCCTGTAGTCCCAGATACTCGGGAGATTGATAGGAGGAGAGTGCTTGAGCCCAGGAGTTTGAGGTTACAGTGAGCTATAATATTGGCACTGCACCAGGCAACAAAGCAAGATGCTGTCTTCAAAAAAAAAATGATAAGTAAGTAAACTTAGGAATAATGTTTTAATAGAAGTATAATATACATATTTTCCAAATCTTCACTGCCTTTTCTAATGTATTTATTACATAAAATAGCTTTGTTTCCACAATCTTTTAATCACTTCAGTTCTGCTTAAAAACATGTTTGAGACCAGGCTCGATGGCTTACACTTGTAATCCTGGCACTCTGAGAGGCCGAGGCGGGCAGATCATTTGAGCTCAGGAGTTCGAGACCAGCCTGAGCAAGAATGAGACCCTGTCTCTACTAAAAATAGAAAGAAATTAACTGGACAACTAAAAATATATAGAAAAAAAATTAGCCAGGCATGGTGGTGCATGCCTGTAGTCCCAGGTACTCGGGAGGCTGAGGCAGAAGGATTGCTTGAGCCCAGAAGTTTGAGGTTGCCGTGAGCTAGGCTGACACCACAACACTGTAGCCTTGGCAACAGAGTGAGACTCTGTCTCAAAAAAAAAAAAGTTTCAAATTGGGAGGATTTGCAAAGAATTTTCATGTGAAATCTTATCCACAAATCTGAGAATTCTTGTAGTGTGAAATATTCAAATTTATTTGCTTATTTATATAAGATGTAATTTGTGATAGTTAAGTAGAAGTTGCATTTAAATTTCAGTAAAAGAAATTTAATTAGAAATTTGGAAAGAATGAACTAAAAGGCGATTATGTATAAATATTTACTGCATACATGTGAAAAGAATTCTAAAAACATTTAGAACAATGAAGTTGGAATCAAATAATGGAGGATTGATTATTTTTAAATTGATTCATATTCATGATAAAAGAGGTTTATCGGTGAAATAAAGTTGTGCCACCTTTTTGTAGGAAAATCTTTGACACACATATATATGAGTATCTTTGTTCATATCAGAGCTTTCTTGTATGTCTACATACGTAGTCTTAAATATAGGAACATTGGACTAGATCTCTTTGTGCCCCTTTTATCCTTAGTAGTCTATGGTTTTATGTTTTAAGACATTATCTCTGTATTTTATGATAAAGGATGAAATTATTTTTTTTTCCAAAAAATGCTTTTTTTGGTGACCTGATGAATATTAGACAAATCTATGTTACTTGAGTGAAGCCTCTTCCTTCCCTGCATTTCTCCTTCCTGTCATTAACCTGGATATCTGGAATGTGGACTAAACTCTTCAATGCTATGTAAAGCCTACTAACTTTTGTGCATTTGATTGCTCAGCTTTCTAAGAGCACCATTTCTGAACTTATGTAAACTGAATACCATTCTGTTTTGAGATTATGACGTAGCTGCTGGATGTGAATTCTCACAGCTTTATTTTTCTTTTCAAGGTTGAAGAGATGGTGCAGAACCACATGACTTACTCATTACAGGATGTAGGTGGAGATGCCAATTGGCAGTTGGTTGTAGAAGAAGGAGAAATGAAGGTAATTCCCGCTGAAATGTTACAGATTGCAAAGTGCAACTCTGTTTCAGTCATATTATCAATATTATTGATATGAATAAGGATAACATTTTCAAATTACTTTAACACAAAGTATTATATATACTCAAAGAAGCACCAGATGCTGAGAAATAAAATGTCTTTCCTTCCCTAGCTTTGCTTTCAATAATTTATGATGACAGTATAAATCTATGACTAAATTATTCTGTTTTGCCATGGAGAAAATAAAATTTGGGGAATTAGATATAAGTAGTTCACAATTAGCTGATAGTCCTCTATTTGGATATTTCATTTTGTTTTATTTTTTTTAACAATACTGAATGTTGTGCTCAAATGTCACTTTGTTTCTCTCCCTTTTTGGTCTATACCTCCCTTCTTATCCTTTCTCTTCCTACACCTTTTTTTTTTTTTTTTAAATGTTTGAACATTGGTCACCTGATCTTGTTCACGTTCCTAAGTACAGAAACAGAAATAACAGCAAGGAAATGACAGATAAAGAGATGGATTGAAAAGCAGCAATAGCATTGAACTTTGGATTACCTCATTCCCTAGGCACTATGCTTAAGATGCAGAGATAGGCCGGGCGCGGTGGCTCACGCCTGTAATCCTAGCACTCTGGGAGGCTGAGGTGGGCGGATTGTTCTGAGCTCAGGAGTTCGAGACCAGCCTGAGCAAGAGCGAGACCCCATCTCTACCAAAAAATAGAAAGAAATTAAT
>CAUYSK010091028.1:0-14373 GCA_963575035.1 Avahi laniger | reverse complement strand
TAGATTTACTTAGTCTAGCATTGCTTAAAGACAGATGCCCTCCAGGGCCGACAGGATATTCACCCTTTAATTTCTTAGATGGAAGGGCCCCTCCCATAATCAAGCAGCTTAAGGGAGACATCACCCAGATAGGGGAAAAGACCCTACACACTCAGCTTATTTCCCTATCCAAAACCCTGAGTCAGATTCATCACAATGTTCTAGAAAAGATTCCTACAGCAATGGGACACTCAGTCCACTCACACCAGCCTGGAGACTCAGTCTGGGTTAAAGACTGGAAGAAAACACCACTAGAGCCCACCTGGACAGGCCCTCACACTGTAGTCTTAATCACACCCACTGCTGTTAAAGTTGCAGGAACAGCACCCTGGATTCATCACACAAGAATAAAGAAGGCCACACATGAGAGGAACCAGGACACCTGGACAGCACAGCATGACCCAGAGAACCCACTGAGAATCCACATCCGGCATAGCGGTGGCCCAGCAACCATGCCAGAGAACACCGAAGCCAAATGACCGAGCCAGCCTATTACATCGCCATTAGCCTGTTTGGACTATTGACCTTACTACTGGGCATTGGACTTTACTCAGTGGCCCCAGAGGACTGGGGACCAGGGGAAAGATTGTTATTAGTCATCTTATGTGGAGCTGTGGTGTGGTTCCTTGCCTGGTTACAATGTTATTCCCCATTCTAATCCTTGTCTGTCTCCTGTTTACTAAGCACAATTATAAAATTCATAAAAACAACTGTAACCCGAAAAGCAACAGCTCATATAATGGTCTTACGAGGCTATTCCCCGTTAAAAGATGATGCCCTATAATAGACACATGAGGATGAATGCCTCATGATATATATACATAGGGGCATCAAAAGAGGGGAATGATGTGGAAGTTTGCAAAATTCCACTAAAGTGGAATTCTTAGAAATTCCACTACCGGGCTTTTTTTCCTTGCCATCCTTACCTGGGCCCCCTCCTCACCTGCAACCTTCCCCTCATAAACCACCTGTAGCAATTAGTGTGTCAGGCTGTAAAAGTGACTCAGACCCTGCCTCACTAAAGTTAACCCTGTTGTAGCCGTGCCCCTCCTCCTTAAGCAGAGTGTATAAAAGACTGCAATGCTCTTTGTCTAGTGCTCAGAATTTGGGGAGAGCAAATTCCCCTCTGAGCCTTGCCGGCCGGCATATAAAACCTATATCGCCAAAATCTCTGCGTGTGTCTCCCGGTCTATTCTCGGTCAGCCCTGCCATAACAGTAGTACAAAAGCAATTAAAAAAATAAAAAATGATCATAAGTGTTCTGTCCTTGACTTGGTTGGTGAGATGTATCATGTTTATTGATTTGATGTGTTGAACCATCCCTGCAATCCTAGGAGGAATCCTACTTGATCATGTTGAATAATCTTTTTATGTGTTGTTGAAATCTATTAAACCTTCGCAGGGTTCTGAGAAGCCCATTCCCCTGGTCCTAGCTTCTACCTAAGGGTGTGCCTTCTCTACTCTTCTCCTCTGCCTCCTTCCCAGAAAAAAAAATCTGATAAACTTATTCTTATGATTTTAACTTGTTCCAATTCCATTTAGTGATATTATAGAAAAACTGGAAAATCATCACATTTATAGAAAAAAATTCAAAACATCCCCTAACTCAACCTGAGAAATAACCACAGTTAACATTTTTATATATGTTCTTAAATACAGAATATAGATGCATATAATATATACCCCACACACATGTACACACACCCCTATGTGCATATATTCATGTATATACACATACCCCTATATGCACATGAATATTCATGTGCCTGCAAGCATGCTCCTTCCCCCCACTCCAACACATATACGTATACAGATATATATGTATCTGGAAATTTTTTATATTAAATATTTTTATTTTAAAAAGGTTATGAATACTATCTAAGTATCCTTTTAACTTTTTATTCTATAATACTGAGAGCATTGTATATCTCCCATAGAAGAACAAGGAAAATACCTTGGCTACTTATGAATCATTAATCCTTAACAATATGATAGTATTTCACAGTAGTTAAGAGCAGAATTCAGCAAACTATAGCCCACAAGCTACGTACTGCCCTCCACCTGTTTTTATAAATAGTTTTATTGGAACACAGCCACGCTCATTCATTTATGTATTGTTTATAACTGCTTTTTCACAACGACAGAGTTAAGCAGTTGCAACAAAGACCATATGGATTGCAAAACCTAAAATATTTACTTTAAAGAAAAATTTGACAATCCTGGTTAAAAGCATGGAATCTGTAGTTTGGCCCAGTCCTATATGCTGGAGGGGTTGACCTATTGACTGTATCTTTATTTTTTCTTTCAATGCACAAAATGGAAGCTTGGATAAACAGAAAATCAGCGTATTTATATAACAATGGAAGTGTGCCATCCATTTCCCTTAGGAGAGTCCCTAACACAGGAGGCTGAATTCCTTCATTCTGTTGGCAGAATCAAAGAGAGAACAGCAAAAGAAGTTTGAAAGAAAACTAGATCTGGACATAAACATATAATGCACAACACATATAAGCTACAAAAATTTCCCTGATCTTCTGTCACAGTTCCATTCTATATCAGTGATGAGGTTTTGTGTTCATCAAGATCATACCTCCCCAGCAATATCATTACACCAAAGGTGTGATGACACACTAGCTTCACCTGCTAACTAATTTAAAAGAAACAAAAAAAGTAATGATGTTGCCAGATAAAGAAGTAGTTTTCTTGGTGTTAAAACCAGAAATAAATTATCATACCACAATTTTCTTAAGCCTATTTCTCAGAAGCTTGAAATAACATATTCCTAAAATTTAGCATACTTATTTTACTTAATCTTTTCTGATCCAAGTACTACATAAGTAGAAATAAGATTTATTTGTATAGATTGCTTTGAACAAACAAATCTGGGAAACCTAGAGACTGAATTATTTCCCACCCTCTGAGAATTTTCTTTTCAGAGCAGCTGAAGAGAAATGAATAGGAGTTTTGTTCTCTTCACTTCAGTAGCATGTCCATCACCACCTTGATTGTTCTTATGGAGGTGGCACGGAAGGTATTGGGGCCCAAGATTCTCTTGCCCTGCCTAGAGACACCTTTCTAAACTGTAAGCAAATAACTAAAACAGAGATTAGAAAATAATACGATATGTGCAAGGTGCAGTGGCTCATGCCTGTAATCCCAGCTACTTGGGAGGCTGAGGTGTGAGGATCACTTGAGGCCAGGAGTTTGAGGCCAGCCTGGGAAACACAGTGAGATCCCGACTCAAAATAAAAAGTGAGATAGGAAACTGGCAGGCCTTGCTCATTAAGGAGTCACAAGATCCAAACCAAGGTCTGATAAAAACAGGATATGGTAAAGAAACTGATTAAGATGGGTTAGAACCAAGATGGCAACAAAAATGACCTCAGCTTGCCCTTATTGCTCATTATACCCTGTTTGTAATGTATTAGCATGCTAAAACAAACTTCTACCAACACCAAGACAGTTTATACTCACCATGACAACCCCCAGAGGTTACCTTACATGGTATGAAGAGGGGAACCCTTGATTCCTGGTAATCTCTGCTCTTTTCTCAGAAAACCCATGAATAATCCATCCCTTATTTAGCACATAATCAAGAGATAGCCATAAATGTAGTTCACCAACAATGTATAGGGTTTATACTCTGTTGTGCTGAGAGATAGCCATAGCTCTGTCTATGGAGTAGCCTGCTTGTCATTGGTTTAATAAATTTTGCTTGTGTCCAATTTAAGGCTCACACTTGAATTCTTTCCTGCCCATAGCCAAGAACCATCTTGGCCTTCAGGCCAGATCCCCATTTTGAGATCTACTTTCCTGTGTCAAAAGTGACATGATGTAAGAAGAAAAATTAATCAGGGGAAAAGAATGGGAGTGTTTGGGGAGGGTTTCAAGTTAAACTAGAATAGTCAGGGAAGGCCCCAGTAAGATGCCTTTGATTAGAGACGAGAAGATGAGGGAACTAGGCATACAGATGGTTGGAAGAAGAGTATTCCAGGCAGAAGAAACCACCAGTGCAAAGGTCCTGAGAGAAAAAATATCTAGTGTATGTCAGAGGCATAGCCAGTGCAGCAGAAACAGAGTAATGGGGAAAAAAGTAAGTTATGAGGTGAGAGTAGTAATGAGGGTCCAGATCATGCAGGGCTTTATAAGGCTATTGCAATTACTTGGGTTTTACTTGATATGGGATGCATTAGAGGGAGAGTTTTGAGGTGAAGAGTAACATGGTTCAATTTACCAATTAACAGGATCACTCTGACTGCTATATTGAGAATAGACTGAAAGACAGCAATGGTGGAAGCAGAGAGATCAACAATGAGGATATTGCAATAATCAAGGTGAGAGATTCTCAATGCTTAAAGCAGGGAGGTAACACTAGAGTTGGGGAAAAGTAGATTAGGTTTTCTTCTTCATCTCCCCATCAAATTCTGTACCATTTCTGAAAGGCCTTGCTGAATACCAAGAATAGTTTTACAATAACATGTCTTTTACAATACAAAAGTCACACTGAACTTTAAATGCTTGATCTTTTTATTCTCCATATTATAAAAATCTTAGTCTTTTCTCAGGTGTCAGCTTCATAATTAAACAGTGCATCAATGGTCCACTTTCTAAACATTAATAGCACTTTTGTTTTCCAACAGCAATTCAGGAAGTGAGAAGATTCAAAATATTTTTGTGAAGCTGCTATTAGATAAGAATGGACATTGAAAGCGCTGCCAGGACCATCTCTGAGTTAAGGTAAGGCTAAATGAAAAGAAGAGGTACTAGAATGCAATTACTTCACTGGTTTCCTTTAAAATGCAGCATACTTGGATCTCCATTATCTCACTAAATTAATTACGGGCCTTGGATTTTCATCACTCTAGGAACCATAATAAAGGGCAGCTTGTCATGTATTAGTCTAATCCTAGATTACATTTCAAGCCAATAATATTAAGGAACCATCAGAAATGGCATTAATGCCATAAACAAACCACTAATTCAGATCATCTAATTCACATGGTCTCTTTCAGGAAAACTCTAGTACAAGTTGCTCTGCTGGGTTAATTGTGGGGAAGAAAAGGGAGGAAAAGGAATAAAGAAATGTTTCTCCTCTGATATTAGCTGGATGATCCATGTATGGAATAGCTAGAAGAAAAGTCAGGCTACCACTCCCATGCCAGTGCAAAAAGTACTTTTTAAAAAAAGGTCAAAAATTAGCAACCCATGGTCATATAAGGCTGAACGCACATTGTGTTTGGCTCAAATATTAATACAAAATTCAGAAGACTTCACATTAAAAATATGGTTTTTGCATCTCTTGAAATATTGAAAAAGCAACACAGCCTTATTCCCACATGACAAAAAATATAGAGATAAGTAATGGCTGCCCCAATTAAGCAGGTCACATTCCTTCCAGTTAGCCAATTCCACCACTAAATTTGGATAGACAAGCAGTTCTAGTTCAGTTTCAGATTGGAAACCAGAGATCTTAGTGTTAGTTCTGGCTTTTCCATTAACCAGGATAATGTTTGGGAGAAAAGTTAGCTACTCTTGGCCTCAGTTTCTCCATTTGAAAAAGAATAAGGTGGACATAAATCCCTCTCTCACCTATTCTACCTTCCTAAAAAGTGCTAACAAGTGCACAGCCACATACCAAGGGAGAGGAAAAGGGTTACTCCACAAATGGTGCCAGAGATTAGCCGTTTAGGAAAACAAGCCAACTGAGATCCAGATTTTATATCATGTGCCAATTCAACTCCAGATGGAAAAGGATGTACATAGTATTAATGAAAATTCATACCAAAAACAAAATAATTGAATGGCGTTATCTCATGATAAAGAATTCTGTAAACTTAAGAACACTGAAAGAAATTATAAAGGAAAACATTGGGAAACTTTCTACATGAAAAAGTAAAACCAATATACATCGAAATACTAACAAACTTAAAAGGCAAACATAAATTGAGACAAATACAAAAAAAAAATGGTTTACATCCTACCGCCCAACTTGACAGCATCTCCCTCTCTCAGTACTTGACAAAAGAGAAGGGCTGGGAGGCGTTTAAATTCATGGCCCTGGTCAACTACGTGACCTCTCTCCAATCAAGTTAGAGTGTTGTTGCTGAGAGCCTGAGTAATTACCCAATAGCATCAACTTTTTAATTAACCCTGTGGGATAGGCAGGACAGGAGTTATCAATCTAATTTTATAGATGAGAAAACTGAGGCATAGAGAAGCTAAGCAAGTTTGTGAAGGCACAGCAGCAAGTGATAAATGTTAAAACCAATTCAGGAACCCAGCTGGGGGTTTTACCACAGTTGAGTCACCTGTGAAATGAGGAAATTGGATTAGATCCCTGGTTATCAAAGTGCAGTGCCCAGACAAGCAGGACCAGCCTCCCACGGGAACTTATTGAAATGCAAAGTCCCTACTCACACCCAGGGAATCCTGACCTCTGGAATGGGGCCCAGCAATCTGTGTTCTAACAAACCTCCAAGTGATTCCTATGCACACTCGAGTTTGGAGAACCACTGGATTACATGATTTCTAAGGTCACTTTCAGACCTAAAATATTTACATGGATATCTGAGATGATATTCATCTCCAAGGTATTTTGCACAAAACCATGCTGTCTTCTTGACCTGGGATTAAAAGGTATGAAAAAAATTGATTGGAGTTGGTGTTAGTGGAAGGAAAAACAACCCTTTCTCCTTGGTGGAATTTATTTATTGTGTTTGTTAAAATACCTGTCTGAAGTCATTTACATAGGCATATTGATAATCAGAAACAAGGCTTTCTTCTTTGGGTCTCCGTGGAGAGAGGAGCTATGTATGAGCCTGGCTCCCAGAAGCAATCTGGAGGTGGGCGGCAAGGAAGAGAGGACCTGTCAATCACCTCTTCTCAACGGATGAGTTTAGACTTCAAGGCCTCCAGGACCAGCTGGATAAACTTGCTGGAGGGTACAACAGGGAGCTATTGTTGACTTTTCCTGAGCCCTCCTCTACTTACCTAGACCTTGGCCATGTTAAAGTGCCAGCTCAAGAGTAGCATGGAATCTGTTAGCCTGGCATTGTGCTCTTGCCTGGGATTGCAGCCACCCAGACTTTCAGTTGCAGGCAAGGTCTGTGCTCCTCAACCAACTTCGCCTAATCTTGGTTACCCAGCAGTAGGGACAGCCACCTCAGCCACAGCCCATCGCTTTCACCCTAGCAGCAGCCACTGTTGCCACCTTTGTTTTTTGCTCTCGTCTGTGCCATTGCTTTCCAACCATAGCTACTGAGCACGTCTGCTGAAAGCAACATAAAACCGGCTCTATTTGCCCAACCAGAAGCAGCTGGTGTGAAGGACAGGACAAAGGGGAGAAGGGAAAAATGGAGATGTCAAGGGAAATGCTGAAGACGGTAACCTAGATGCTGAGGGGGTAGCTATTAATAAAAAAGAGACCAAGAGGAGGGATTAGGTGAGGAGCTGGCCGGAGACGGAGACCAAAATGGTGCCAGAAAGATAAATATGGTGCTGAGAGACTGCACATCATCATTCACAATCCACACTCTACTGGGCCTCCTGTAGGAGGTTGAGGGCACTTGACCACTGGGCCTCACAGATAATGATGAGGAAAATAAAAGCACTGACACTGTAAAGGCAAAAGACCCTCAAGCTGATGCCCAGGAGGCTGTTTTCTGCCAGGAGGCTGTATCACAGGTAGCGGAGGCTGCAACAAAAAAAGAGGGCCCATTATGTTGTTGAGGACAGGAAGAAAGAAAAAGCTGTTGAAGAGAGACAAATTTCTCAAAATCATGAAGCTTCTCAAGAAATGTGCAGTGATTCAGTTGGAGCATCTGCAAACTTCTTTCAGCACTTGCCTAATGCAGTTAAGAAGCAACTTAATACTCTCAGAAAACTCCCCATAAAATAGACGAAAATGCAATCCAAATATCACAAAGCAATCCCTGATACTGAGAGAAAATACAGGTGTCTCTATGAACCTCTGTTTGGTAAGAGATACAAAATCATCAATGAAATTTATGAGCCTACAGAAGATGAAAATAAACAGAAACTAAGTACTGTGGAGACAGTTGCTAAGGAAATAAAAGAAGACAAAATTGAAGAGAAAAAGTCTGAAGGTAAAGGATACCCTAAAGGAATTCTTCATATTGGGGTGGAAAGTTTGTAAGAATACAGAGTTGCTCAGGAATGTGGTCAGAAACATGATGAACCAATTTTAGAGTACCTGAAAGATATTTGGCTCAAGTCCTCAAATGCTGGTGAGCCAATGAGGTTCACAGTAGAATTTCTCCTTGAAACCAATGAATATTTCTCAAATGAGGTGTTAACTAAAACATATATAATGAGGTCACACCCAGATGATTCTGATCCCTTCTTTGTTCATGGGCCACAGGTTATAGGCTGCACTGGGTGCCAAATATATTGGAAGAAAAGGAAAAATGTCACCCAAATGCATTAAGCAACAGGAAAGCAAAGGAAATGGAACTTCCAGAACAGTGTACAAAACAACTTCCAATGATTCATTCTCCTGTTACCTTTGTACTCCTAAGATTCCTGAGTTTGGAATACTAAGTGGAGTTGTTACAGCTAAAAATCTTAGAGATCTTCAACTGGGGTTCTTTTTCCGTGAGCATCTGGTCCCAAAGTCAGGGCAAAGCACGTAGGATGATGATGCCTGTGCAACAAAGAAGAAGAACCAGGTGAGAAGAAAAGGAAGAAAAAAAAATTAACCAAAGTGAAAGAGAAACCCTATTCTGCAGAGTGCAAGCTGCAGTGAGCTGGTTGTGTTATATATCGTTAAAAAATAGTCTAAACATAACTATGAGTTGCTTACAACTTCATTTTTAAGATTTTTCTGGGTAGCTAAATAAGAAGCTTTTTAAGGTTTTTAAAACCAGTGCTTTTTTTCTTAGAATTTCAATGGTCTCCACTTTTGTGCCAGATAAAGAATTTTGCATCCTATGTACTTCCATAGTTTGGTTCTTATGAAGCACTTTTATCATAGCTGTAAGACTACAGCTGTAAAACGTCAGAATACTTAACAGAGCAAGAATTGTTTAGAAAAACCTTCCTCTGAAACCAGCTTGTTTTCAAACAAGCTTTCATGACCTGTGCCTTCATATGTAGTAGAAATGTAGTCTCTTGCACTAACTAAACAATGCATTTTTGACCTATGTGTGGTTAAGAGTCCCCAGTAAGACCATATTCCATTACAATTAGCTTGTTTGGGGATTTTCATATTGACTGTTAAATTAAAAGAAACTTAATCACCACTAGGTGGTTAATTACTGGGGCATTTGCAAAGTTTTCATCATGTACTTTATCATGAAGTACATTTAAACTATTAACAAAGCAGTTTTGTATCACCCTACCTTCTAGCAATGTTACCTTTTCACCTTCTGGTAAGCCTGTATCAGACTATTTTGTTGGAGCCTAAAATATCAAGGAATAAAGATGCTGTAGAACAGTGCTTTTCAAAGTGTGCCTCCCAACATGGTGATCTAGGACTGCCAGGAGGCCACATGGTGCAACTGAGCCCAAGATTGGGTTTTGGCTTAAGACAACAATGAAATAAGCTTTCACCTAAGGTAGGGCAAACCTTAATTCACTGGCTTGACAGTGTTGCGGGTAAACTGACCAGGATGGCAAAGATTGGACTAAGGAGGAAACCAGAGCTTGCTGGGGCCTCAGCCACATACGTCTCTGTGGGTAAAAAGATCAGCTAGTGGTAGTGGAGAAAAGAGTAAGGCACAAAACTAGATGCAGAAGAATACAGATACTATGCTGCCATTTATGTAAAGTTTTAAAACATGGAAAAAATAATATATACTTTGGGATGTATTTAACAAGACATGTTATTCCAGCAAACATAGGCAAAGTAAAGATGTGCATGGGAATGAAACACCAGAGTCATGATACTGGTTACTACTTGAGGAAAGGAGGCACAGAGCTTCAATTCTATTTGTATTTCTTAAGCTAAGGAGTGATTACATGGGCACTGAGGGGGTTCAAATTAATATTGTTATAGTTTTATGTATGACTTTAAGTAGTAGATGGGTGTAATATCTAGAATCTAGATGGAAAAAAAAGGTGGAAGGAATAGCTGATCAGAGAAAGGGAAGTTGGCCTTGTTTCTATATTTAGTTAAGCTTACTTAGATACCATCTGATTGACATTAATAACTTCTCTCATATGTTATTATAGCATAATTCACAATCTCTCTTACATTAGCCTCCCTACATTGTGAGTTCCTCGCTGGTTGGAACCTCAAAAAGTATTTTTCATCTATCTTAAACTACCAAATACCTCCAGAGATTGGCCTGAGGCAAAGCTGTGAAAATTGGCTAGCACTTGCATCCCCAGCTCCTTTGCCTCTTTTTCTAGTGTCCTCCTCTTCATTCTCAGGCAGTGACTTCTGTCCCCCTCCCCAAACTCACTATTTCCAGATGCCTAATAATCAGGGTTACCAACTGTTACTCCACTCCACATACACACCTGCCTTCCCTAGGAGCTCCCTATGCTCTAGATCTTTTCTTTATTCCTCTACTTACCATCTTTTAAAATTTCTATTCTACTTCCTCAAGACTCTTCCTGGAAATAATATCTGGTTAATGACACTAACTTTCAGGTAGATTGTGGCACCATGATAACTTACAATCTCTGAAAGGTCCTATGAAATTATGCTAAAATGGGGAATTTCAGATGCTGTGGCAAGGTAGGGGAAGAAGACATTAATTCATACCATGTAACAAGACAGCAAGTTGGCTTACATGTGAACTCTCTGACCTCCAAAAATTGCAATTTAGCATGAGTTAACCACAAAACAAACACATTTTAACACTTGTGTAATCCCCTGTAAATCTTATATACACTGGACCCATTTTAATTGTTGTTAAATCAAGATATACTTTTCCTATGAAGTTACCCCCTCAATCTAAAGATAGTTATACCCTCAGCCAACTAGAGATGTTTGGTCTAAGGAAAATACCAACACTCTACAGAAATTCAAAACTCAACCTTAATCTCACTAACCCCCTGGGGACTCACTCAACCCATAAACACGATCCTACAAATTAACATTAGTTTTGCACTTGTAAAATTAACCAATGTAGAGAAAACAAGTTGTTTTCAGTTATCTAATAAATGTTTGAGTATTTACTATGTTCCAGGCACCATTCTAGGTGTTTGGGTAAATATCAGTGGAAACAGACAATAATTCCTGTCCTTATGGCATCTACCTCTTAGTGGTAGGGTGGTGGTAGTAGGGATAGAGATAATAAAAAAAAGATAAAGTTAGTTATACAGAAGTTTCAAGTGCTAAGAATGAAATAAAACAGGGCAGTGATATGATAGTGATTGGGGTATAGGTGGGTAACAGCTTCAGTTAAGGTGGTCAGGGACAATTCCCTGTGAATACCCTTTGACTCAAACCTAAATAGTAAGAAGGAGGCCGCCCTGTGACAATCTGGGAGGAAGACCCATGAAAATGACTGAGAACATAAAAATGAAGGTGAAAACTTGCAGTCATATAGTTCTAATAATTTCTTCTATACAAATGGCAAGCATTTACTGATTGAAGGAAGACAAAAGGACCAAATCAGAATTCTGTTTCCTCTAAAAAAACAGCATGCTTGGAAAGTGAGGAAACACAAACCGAACTAATAATCCTTAATTCTGGTCATGCTCATTGCATATTATCTTTAATATTCACAAAAATCCTCTTGGGCAGTAACTATTATCCTTGTTTAAAGGATGAAACTGAGAATCAGACAACTTACCCTGAGCCACAGAGCTATTAATAACAGCCAACTTCCTATTTAAGAGCTCAACACAAGAATAGTGTACGTCAGTGTAAGTAAAATCTAACTTTATGGTTCCGGGTGGAACTGCAAACCAGTTTGCTTCCCTCTTATCAAGCAGACCTTTATATATAGACACAGGCATGGTTATGGATCAAATAAAAGCAAGCTTAAATTCTTGTCCCATCTTCTACAACTAAGCAAAATTGGGGAAGGGGGAAAGAGAATCCCTTGTCGAGGAGGGGAGTTAAGAATCATAGTTTCTTACCAACCTGGAAAAATAAAACTGAACTATATACAAAATATCAGAGTGATAATCTCTGGATAGTGAGATTAAAGGTGATTTTTATTTTCTTAATTCAGGCTCTGCCTCTTACTGGCTGTTACTAAACTCTCTGTTTCGGTTTCCTCATTTGCAAAAGACAGATAATAATAGTACCAACATGATAGGGTTGTTGCAAAGAGTAAATGCTTAAAATAGTATCTAATCTATAATGACCACTTAATATTAAGTAATTAGTAGTAATTTAGTAATAAATGATGATTATCATTCCCTCAATATAATTTTAATTTGCATTGAGCTTGAGCATCTATGCATATGTTTAAAAGCCATTTGTCTATCCATACCTTTTGCTCATTTTTCTATTGGCTTATTAAGCTTATGGATTTGTATGAGAAGGATATGTGTGATTTTTTTTGCTTTCCTGTTTTGGCTTATCTGGTTTTTCAATCTGTTGTACAAACAACATGTGTTACTTTTATAAAGAGAAAAAATGTGGATACATAAGCTTGCTGGAAAAAAAACTTTGGGGGCCTTAGCAGACCTTTTCTTTACCTTACTCATTTTTAAATGCACCACAACCCATTCTGCTAACTCTGCCACCATCTCAATGATCATTTGTTTGGGAAGCAAAAGGACCTACTTTTCCGGACAAAGGGCAAACTCCTCAGTGAAGCATTCATGGCCATGTCTGCTTTAAAGGCCCATCTGCCACTCTGCCCTATGCTCCAGCCATTTCATTCCCCCGACAGACACACACACATACCTCTGCTGTTATCCATGCTGCTTCCTTCACTTGTAGTGACCTCCCCCCAATCTTTACTGGTAGTTGAACTCCTAATTTCAGGACCCAGCTGAAAGGCCTCCTCTTGAGCACTTTTCCAAGCATCAACCCACCTTAGCTAATCATCTCTCCCACCTTAGCTAATCATTCTCTCCCTTGAGCTCCCATAGTATTTTGTGCTCATCCCTGTTATAGTGCTTGACACCTTGCATCATCACCATCCAAGAGTCTGTCTTCTCCTTAGACTAGAAATTCGATAGAGCAAGCTATGGGTCTTGAACACCCATGCATCCCCAGCCCCTAACATAACTCCAGGCATATAGTAAGTACTTAATAAATGCTCAGTGAGTGACTTAATGACTAGGGTCTGGAGTATTTGTCCTGTAGCTTCATGTGGACAGCCCAGCTCTTCATGAACTAGGAAGATACTTGTATGGTTTTTGTTTTTCCGTAAATGCTGTCTCCTCTAAAGTGAATAATGGTGGTCCTTTTGAAAGCTGTAAAGCAAGAATGGTTGAACAGAGACAGAAAGGAGATAAAGAAGGTAGATATACTCTGATTTTGTATACAAAAGTCATCTATCTGGGAGTATATGTTTTTGCTAAGGGAGAGTAGAGGTAGCCCTGATAATAGCATTGCAGTAGGAAATGTGAGTGCCCTGTTAGGCACCTTCCTCACCAGAGGACTTCCATCAAATCCCTTAGGTCTACCCTCTGGATAGAGGCAACATCACTTCTTTCCCCTCTCCCAAGGCTTGAACTTTTTTTCCCAGCCAAAGACTCTCTGAGGTTATGAGCACATTTTAACAAGGGCCATGTGGAGACAATTTCCTGCCTTTACTGTCCTCCTCAGTCAGGGCAAGTTGCCCATCTTTTGAGTCCAAGCCCTACTTCCTCTGGGAAGCCTTTCCTCAGAAAAGCCTACCAATTGTGATACCCTACTTGCCTGAGTCACTATATTACAGTGTAAAGATGGAAATCTTTTACATTGTCAATGTCCTCCAGCTAAGGACCACCAGGAACATACCTGTAGTTGAGCAAGTTGAGTTTATTACTCATTGCATCAAGGGAAAACATACATCATATGGAACCACATGGTGTCTCAGTAAAAGGATGGGTGATTTGGGGAAGCTTTGAAGGAAGTGTGAGTTTCCTCTAGATTAGATACTGTCAGAAAGTAAGGACAATTCTTATTTGTATTTCAATAAATCTTATCTATAGGAAGGGGATATTAGAACCAGGATAAAGCCGTAATTGGTAAAGTAGTGGTAGATGCTCATTTTAGCCAGGAAAGGCAAAGTTTAGTATTTTGTGACTTCGTTTTTTTTTTTTAATTTTTTTGTATTTATTTCAGCATATTATGGGGGTACAGATGTTTCTGTTACATATGTTGCCCTTGCCCCCACCTCCCTCCCTAAGTCCGAGTTTCAATTATGTCCATCATTTGGGTGGTGCACATTGCACTCTTTGTGCATGCATATACCC